>JBBPLQ010000258.1:20902-33134 GCA_038089855.1 Royoungia palumana
TCTCGGGACTACGAGCGCGTTGCCGCTGATTACCTCATCACTGCCCAGTTACGTGACGACGTCTCCCCGCAGAGTCTGTTGACAAACGTACGCGTGTTATACGTACGTTAGCGACCGTCTTCGTCTTCGGTGGGTGTTTCGTAGACTACTATGGCGCACAGACCTGTCGTATTGACTTTGAGCCCCCTCAAGCAATCTTTTCATACTTTATGCCATTTGACGTCGCTCGCGCTCATCTCCGTCTTACTAGTACGAGCGTGTCTGTCATCAATCAGCTGCTATGTAACCAGTCTGACAAATGCACTTACCGTGACTCACATTCTTAACTACCATTTGAATTGCCGATCGTGCTGAACATATAGGCGTGGACAAGGTTCCAAGTGGATGGTAGCCCTCTCCGAAAATGAGCTGTCATCGTGGGCGCTCGATAATGTGACCACAACACAAACATTGCCACAGTGTCAGCTCTGTTCTTGCGGTGACCCGGACAATGACTGTATCCTTGTTCCTAATCCGACCGGAGGGTTCTCACATCGGTGGTGGATGTTCACATGACTCCCATTTACCGACGCCCAAGCGCTATGGAAATCTAAGTGACGATGTTTCATTCGTGGCATGCGACATATCTCGGAGGTCTGCGTCGACGTTCCTATGTAAGGTGAGGCCGGGTAATCGAGAAAGTCAGATCGATGGGTCGGCGGAGCAACTTGTTGAAGGAGAAAGATAAGGACGTCTGTTCTCACACCGACAGTAGTAAGGCGCACGGGCTGATGCGCTGGGAACGGAGACCAAAAGAGGGTGATATTTTTATATAAATGATTTACATGCATATGGGTATGAATCTTGAATCTTGATAGCTTGACAATGCTCCATGTGCCGTGCTCTGCCAGTGGCGAAACATGTTCTCGCGATACGAGATGTCTGTCCCCTGACTTGCCGATAACTTCACTACCCGAGTCAGCACTGGCGAGGGAGACAAGAGGGAGAACTATCGCAACAGAGATTCATTTCATGGAATCCTTGTTGTACATCTTCCATGTACATTTCTACAACATATCAAGCTTTCAAGTCGAGTGCCTTGGAATGGAAATTATCTCCTTGATAGCGGTATCGGCTGCTCGCAGCAGTAATGATTGAAAATGCCAGATTATGTAATGGAGAGATGATGAAATCTCGGATCATCGATATTTTAGGCCGCAATACTTTGTTCGTGGGGACTTGGTGGAGTGCCTACTTTGAGAGACCTGTTCCGAAGTAGCCACCTGTCCGGGACTACCTACTATTTTCAATCCGTGTGGTCCTTACGTTCTGCCACTGCTTTCCGCTGCCAGCTTGAATGGCACGCCTATGCCAGTGCCAGTGTAGAATACGACTTGCTACAATGCTAGAATGGCGCATGGACCGCATGATGTCAGGTGTGCGACCGATTCGTCCAAGTACTCGTGGTAAGCCCATCCGCAGGTACACACCATTAGACCATCATGATCCGATTCAAGGATCACTCTACGTGCCCTCACGCAAAGGCAGCCGTCGTCGAGGTCGTTGCACATGAGCCTCGCACTCTGCCTTATAGAAACGGTCGGAAATGGGATAGCCCGGTGCACCATCGAGGTTGGTATCATGTTCATTTCGGCGGGCATGAAGCCGCTATACAGCATTGGCGAAATCGCTGGGTAGTTCGGCGTGCTAAGTGCGCCGTAGTCATCTTCGATGTGGGAAGAACGTGGCCAATCGCTAAGATCTAAGCTCCGCAATACAGTGTATCGTTATGATCACTGCATCAAAGTACTGCATTTGATGCTTCCTCGAACTCCATGTGGATATAGCCCCGCTCAAACGACGAGATTCCGTTCTGTGCGCTCCGAGCGCGAGCGCGAACACAGGAAGGTGTGACGCGCCAAACATGATGCATAATAGTAAGCCTTCCATGCAAATTTCCTCAGCTAGAAGCGTCATTCCAACTTGGAGATTTCTCTCTGGATCATGAAGTTGATAAAATATACTGGCAAAGAGCCGACGGACAGCACACCGCATTACTTGTCCGCAGTTGTCTGTCGAGTTAGACTGGTTGAACTGGTTGATCAACCGTCTCAAGGGTGTCAGCTAGTTTAGTAGTGTTTCCGACAGCCACCGGGGGAACGCAGCAGACACTGACTTACATGGCGCCAAAAACTCCCGGAGCACATTGGTGTGTGACTAATAACTCCAAATCAGGTACACACTGCTCTAAATAGCTTTCGACCGGAGACGGTGTATAAAACTACAGCCATGTGTAGCTTTAGCAGTTCAAATTCTTCCACTACGGCTCATCGGAGCCATCTACCTTTTCCATCCATCTTTCCCCCCGTGGAAGAAATCTAAATTTGCAATGGAATACGACTCCCAGAGTGTCCAAGACGCCAAGGCTAACCGACAGTTCCGTCATTCACAACAAATCCAGGAGATAGCGATTGAGAAGCATCATGGTATACACAAGCCCCCACCTCCTCAACGCAGTCTAGCACGTTCCATTGCTATCGTAGTAACATGCACAGCTGCCATGGTAGTCAATGTCCGTCTCCCTTCGTCTCTGTGATGCTTCATACGCTGACGGCTTCATTAGATTTCGAGTTCGACTTCAGTCACGATTGCTCTATCCGATATTCAACAGGCCATTGATATCCAAGAAGATCAGCTTCAATGGATAATATCTGCATATTCTTTAAGTTCGGTCAGTCCCTTTTCCACTGGCACGCGATCCTAGTTCATGCTGATGACCGGTCCTCCCTAGGGGTGTTTACTTCTGCTTTTTGGGCGTCTGGCAGACCTCTACGGCCGAAAGAAGGGGTTCCTCATCGGCATGTTATGGCAAATGGTCTTTGCCCTTGGTTTAGGATTCGCAAACAGTGAGTCACACACACGAACTGCATTTGGTGCTTACATTCATGTACCGCCATCTTAGATGGTATCACGTTGGACTTGCTACGGGGTTTCCAAGGAATGGGCGCCGCCGCGGCAATTCCATCTGCTGTACGTACTTTCTTTTTCTGGTCATTGTGTGATCCTCATAACGTCATTATACCCAGTTGGGAATCTTGGCTCATTCATTCCCTCCCGGCTCTCGTGCACGATCCGTGGCGTTCGCAACATTCGCAGCCGGTGCACCGGTCGGAGGTGCTTTCGGAACAATCATTGGAGGGTTGATGACGCAGCTCACCACGTATGTGTCCGCAATACACTAATGACACCTTACTTACTAGTAGACTGGTTATCTAGGGAACATTGGCGTGCAAATTTCTTCTTATCTGCAGGGTTGTCTGCATTGTGTGCCCTCGGTTGCGTCATTTCATTTGACCCAGACGGTATCTCTATGGAAGCAGACCCCCGAGTAGATTGGATTGGCGCTATCTTCGTCACTTGCGGTTTGGTGCTTATTGTGTTTGTTCTTGGGCAAGCCCCGATCGCAGGCTGGAGTACCCCTTGTACGTCGCCTCTTCCTTCCTTGTAAAATAGGCTCATATTTCTGATCTATATCAGATATAATTGCCTGTTTGATCCTTGGGGTCATTTTCCTGGGCATTTTCGTTTTTTGGGAACATTATTTGGAAAAATCTGCGGCTGTTCCTAATAGGAAAAAGTCGTTTTGGACACCACCACCCCTGATGAAGCCGTCTATATGGGCACGTGCCGGAGGTCGAATGACTGTCATTCTTGCAGTCGCATTTTTGAATTGGTGTGGCTTCATTGCCTGGACGTTCTGGGTTCAGGTTCGTTTTTGTTCACCGCGATAGCTGAACATGCGGATGTTGACGTTTCTCACGTTCTAGCTATACTATCAGGATTACCTTGGTCTCACTCCCGTGCTTACAATGGTCCGATTTATTCCCATGTTCATTACCGGCTGTCTCATCAACTTCTTTGTCGCAATGGTGGTTGGCAGACTTCCTCTAGTGGTATTTGTCGGTAAGAACGAAAAGCTTTCAATCGCCGACATCTTTGCCTCACGATCTTCTTACAGTGTTTGGGACTGTGATCACGGGGTCCGCTTGCGTTCTATTTGCACTTATCGACCCCTCAGTGACGTATTGGGCTTATTCTTTCCCTTCTACCGTCATGATTGTGTTTGGGTGTGACTTCGTGTACTCCGCTGGTACTATTTTCGTTGCCAAGATCGCAGCCCATGATGAGCATAGTCTCGCGGGAGGATTGTTCCAGACCATGACCCAGGTGAGTATCCGTCCATGTCCCATGCTTGGCTACCATTCGATTCGCGGGATTGCTGACTTTCATAAAAATTGCATAGATCGGAACTGCATTCGGTCTCACAATTTCTACGATGGTGTTTAATAGTGTTGTTGACTCACAATCGGCAAAGCTCGGCGTGACAGTGAACGCAAGTGGAACGAATGCACCGAAGACAGCACAACTAGATGGTTATAAAGCTGCACAGTGGACCGGTGCTGCTTTCCCTTACCTTGGTGCGTGCTCAGTTTACTCCCTCAGGTGGGATTGTGTTAAACGTTATGTAAATTTTCATAGCTGCATTACTGGCTATCTTTTTCTTGCGAAACGTCGGAATTGTAGGACACAAAAAGGTCGAACGGGATCCATCAGAACAGACCATCATTGGACAACACGAAGAAATCATCCACGACTAGGATATCCACGTGACCATCAGGCCAAGTTTGCGCTACCTTCCCTCAGACCCACCAGACATGTTCAACCCATGCAAACTCACCTGCAATATGTAATGTGCCGCTCAACGTCGACCTCGTGTATAATGCACCGTACGACGTGTACGAAGAACAACGAAGGGATTTAACCCTTTGATATGTCTCATATGATCTACATACGCATCGCTCATCTTGCATACCTCACACCGCTTTTGCTTTGTTCAGAACTGTATCCTCTCCATCGGAATCGCCGGATATTTGATAGCCCCTTCCCCTTCCGAGAAAGTTATTTATTTAACCATCTAAATCCTGACTCTTCGTTTGGCACCGTTAGTTCACCTGTTAAAATCGACTTCGCCATCACTTTCCTCCTCGCTCTGCGAGACGAAGCATTATGGGACTCTGGATTAAAGTTTTGAGGAGACAGGGCAAGGCTGGTGACTCTTATGTCTGCTCGACCCATGGTGTCGCCTTGCGTATATATTGAATCTGATATTAGTATGTATGGCACGCAATGGAACGTAGCTCCCCGCCGCATCCGTATCTGATGCTCAGCGGGCGGATCAGTGGTGAATCTCGAGAGTGCAAAGATCTTTCTATGTGAACACTCGGATTTGTCCTGCAACCGACTCCGCCTGCGAAACTAGATGGCGTGAGATTAATTACTGTACTAATCGTACCGTCCGAGTACGACAATCGTGATATTAGGCTGCGGGGCCCAGGACCCCAGTTGATGATGAATTCAGTTAGAAGCTCAGGGTTGCACAAGGATTATCCGGATCTAGCGTCATAGTCGACTTGTCGGAATAATATTCTGAATGGGGTATGTACGGAAGTTGCTAACAGCATAGCTTGGTCCGTTCTCGCCTAGCCATGGCAAAGCACTTATTGCAAGGATGTCCAGACGTTTCAGCTTCGAGCTTCACGCCTCAAAACAGCCGATCGCGATGTATCTCTGCTCATAGCTTCTCACAGCATTATTGTAATGACTAGTCCCCCTTCGTCCTTCGAACCACAGCATCCAATGGCCTGTGTGTTACTCTCGTGACAGTCGTCAAGTATCTTGCGGACATAATGCCGCATCTTGGCCGAAAGAGTGTGTGTCGACACTTGGCAACAGCGCCGCAACGCTTCGCAGACACGGGAAAGAAAGGGGCAGCAGCCCGAGGGCCGAGGGGTGGCGGATGACGTGTGTATAGCATTCTGCACTGGCTACGACTTGGACTGAGTACGACGTATGCGTGACCATCGGGTATCCTGCAACATGTATGGCGCGTTGGATGAATGTTGATGAACCCGGGCCATTCCGCTTGTAGGAGGTCGTGTCGGTGACGTCATTGACATGGCCATCAACAATGGGTAAGTTGACCAGGGCCCCGGGCTTGGGGTTCGTGGGTACGACTCCCGATCGACTCGCTGCGCAGACAATGAATGTGTGTCCATCCTGTGCGTGTTGATTCTCAACAACATCATCCAGTAATAATTGACGTCACCACAGGGTTGCTATTCCGCATGTCGGCGGGGAAGGTCATGTGTACATCCAGGTGAGATATTTCCAATGGTGAAACACTAACAATGATGGACCCGGGTAGTTATGGGCGTTGCCGGATAATCCCACGTCTTTCTGTTCGTTCGAAATCAAGTTCAAGCACGACGCAATGTTACCACAACGTTCAACGTTCAACCATCGGGGCGTGGTAAGGGTAAGTAGCTCTTTTTCAGCGTAAAATCAGTATTCTCAGCTGAGATCCCTGAGAGGAAGAAATTACGAGCTAATAACCCCACTGGGCGTGCTCGGAAGGTCATGTCATTCCATCCGGTCATTCCATCCGGTCATGACAGTGGATCGACGAACCCCCAATGGATCATCCCGGGACGCAGGTTCTCAGTGATCTATTGATACATACCAAATGGTCCAATATTCACCGATGCGGGTGAGCCACGAGGGTCATCGGGATTGGTCGTGCAGGAAGTGAGGTATCAATATGCTGAGGATCCTCCCGAGAGACTGTTTTGGGCTTACAGAGTCCGCGATGGAGCCTGAAGCCTCCGGCATCGGGTTTGCATTATCAAGCCAAATGAGCCGTGGATTCACTTGCCAAGATCCTGGTGAAGGTCTTGTATCAGACGAGCCATGTGTCTAACCTTTCATAGCCCTTTTAATCCTCTTCGCTCGCTAGAACGATGTATCTTCTCAATCCCTCTTTTCGAGTCCCCCTGTAGGTGAGATTAGGATTTGCGATGGAACGTTATTCGACTAGAATCCGTGGCGCCGAGCTGGACCGCAAGATTAGTCGTTCACTGCAAATCGAGGAAGTTATAATAGAGAAGCAGCACGCTGTCAACAAGCCTTCACCCCCTCAGCGGAGCACAGCACGTTCCGTTGCTATCGTCGTGACGTGCACGACCGCCATGGTGGTCAACGTTTGTCTTTCCAAACCCGGACACTACCTACGTTTCCTAACTCTCAGCTAGATCTCAAATTCATACTTGGTGGCTATTGCCCTCCCCAGTATTGAAAAATCAATAAATATCCAAGAAGATCAACTTCAGTGGCTTCTGTCTGCATATTCATTAGGCTCTGTCAGTATAATTCTTCGGACGATCGACAGTGGCCTTATCCTGTACTTCCAAGGCATGTCTACTTTTGTTTTTGGGGCGCCTAGCGGACCTGTACGGTCGCAAGAAGGTCTTCTTGATCGGTATGCTGTGGCAAACAATTTTTGCCCTTGCTTCAAGTTTCGCGAATGGTGAGTCAATTAGCGACATTCACGTGGCACCTTGTGCACTACAATCGTTAGATGGGATGACACTGGATATTCTGCGGGGTTTCCAAGGGGTTGGCCCCGCCGCTGCCATTCCTTCCGCTGTGCGTTGCATTACCCCTGCTTCCTTGGTGGATCCGATTTCATCAACGCTATTGCTTACTTCAGCTGGGTGTCTTGGCTCAATCCTTTCCTCCTTCCAAAGCACGCTCCGCTGCTTTTGCTACATTTTCTGCTGGTGCTCCCATCGGCGGCGCTCTCGGTATGATCAGCGGAGGTGTCCTGACACAACTGACCCCGTACACGTGCACTTTCCTTCAATGTCAATGGTGCTTACTGATGATTCAGGGAACACTGGCGGGCAAATTTTTTCATATCTGCTGGTTTATCGGCACTATCTGCCCTTGGTTGCCTCGTTTCATTTGATCGTGACGAGATCTCCACGGAACTCGACACCCGGGTAGACTGGATGGGTGCCATCCTCGTCACTTGTGGTTTAGTGCTCATTGTATTTGTCCTCGGGCAAGCACCTATTTCGGGCTGGAAAGTCCCTTGTATGTCTCCTCTTTTCCCTCTGCAGCCAGCACATCTCCTGATTTACATCAGACATTATCCTCAGTTTGGTCTTCGGAGTCATCATCCTGGGCGTTTTTGTTCTTTGGGAACATCATCTGGAAAGATCTGCAATCGCTGATGGGCGAGTGTCATTCTGGACGCCACCACCCCTGATGAAGCCGTCTATATGGGCGAGGTCAAAGGGCCGCATGGCTGTCATCCTTGCAATCGCATTTCTAAACTGTGCTGGTTTCATTTGTTGGACGTTCTGGGTTCAGGTTCGCCTCTGTTCAACACGCAATGGCATAGGCATACTCATGTGCGACCTTCAGTTGTACTACCAAAACTATCTTGGGCTCGATCCAATGCACACAATGGTCCGCTTCATTCCCATGCTTGTCAGCGGATGCCTCATCAATCTTTTTGTCGCACTGGTGGCTGCCAAACTTCCTCTAGTAACGCTTATTGGTAAAGCCGCTCTCAATTCTTTGTTCGCTCGGCATTAGTGATTCAAAACCCTCTTTTAGTATTCGGCAGTTTTATCACAGGCGCTGCTTGTGTTCTATTTGCGCTAATCGACCCCGCCGCTACTTACTGGGCTTATGCCTTCCCGTCTACCAACATGGTTGTGTTTGGCATCGACTTTGTGTATACTGCTGGCACAATTTTCGTTGCCAAGATTGTAGCACCGCACGAACAAAGTCTGGCAGGAGGATTGTTCCAGACCATGACTCAGGTGAGGTGCCAGAGACTATTATCAGGTCACCCATTGGATCAGCGGCATCGCTGACTTTGCATCTCTCCGCAGATTGGAACAGCGTTCGGTCTAACAATTTCTACGATGCTATTCAATGATGTCGTGAAGATCCGGTCGGCTAAGCTCTGCGCGGTGGTCAACGCTGCGGGAGTGAAAGTAACGCGACCAGCACAACTAGATGGGTACAGATCCGCACAGTGGACCGGTGCTGCCTTCTCGTTTCTCGGTATGTGCACTATACTTTTTCAAATGTGAGGTGCGCTGAGCGCCGTGTGATTCTCCGTAGCCGCAGTACTAGGTGCCGTCTTCTTGCGAAGAGTCGGGGTTATAGGAGATCATCAAGTCAAGGAGCAAGATCCCTCCGAACAGATAATTACTAAAGAAGACGATGTTTCAAAACCTTGGACCCGCGCCGATAGACTCGGAGGATCGCGTTCCCCCTCGGATTCACAGAATGGATTCAACACAATCCTAGTCATATCATGATATGACATTTTTTTCTTGGCTTCTTTTTTTCTTTCTTGGCAGCTATCCTCCGATCAGGACGAGCTCACAGGGAAAAACGAGTTGCTTCGGAGTTCATGCATCATGCCTAAGAACGAGCCGAATGCGACGAGTGTCTGACCCTAGACAGCACTTGTATTGTTTGTATTTTTAATTCTGCACTTAAAGCGCGACCACCGGGATAGACTTCCTCCACACCAAAATCACCTGTGACCCTCCCGAGTTTGAGCTAGGCGAATCCGGGCATCCCGTTACTAGTCCCTTTCCTAAGTTAGGCCTTGAATGGAGTTTCGCGCGTACGAGTTCGAAATATCCGAAGAAGGCGGTAGTTTTGAGTAGAGACAACGAAATGGAAGTGGTCGGACAAAGGAACCGCGGTGAACCCACGACAATTTTTGCTAGTTTGACAATAACAATTGCCTTCCGGATAGGATCACCAACGTGGTTGACACGCTACTTGACACACGCGTTACGTCGGTAGTCGGAAGAGTCTCGTGTCCTAAAACACCAACACCTCAAACAGATGCCGTGATAAGTCCGGTTCGATTCGAAGCAGGACTCGAACGTGTCACTCTGGGGTCGCAGTAGCTCTGAGTATCGTGAAACGGTACGCATCATCAACTACGTTTCAGATGTGAAAGTCCGCTGGGCGCGGTCTTGTTGATGAAGGTCGCCTGTTTTTCATCTACACGGTAAGATCCGCTTCGCTTATGTTCACTGAAGGGCCAGGGTCAGATCCTCCGCAATGATGACCGCCGCCTTCTCTCCTATCAATAATGCAGTCGAGTTCGTATTCTGGTAATTGGACTAGTCAACAATTTTGCACTCCTCTATTCAGAAGCGAGCAGGAACTTACGTTGCTGACGTTGGTTGGGCAGATTGACAGGTCTAAGGATTTCCATCAGGTAAAATTCAAGCTTTCATTAGCTCGGTACGTACCCACGACCTTCAGAGACTTCACCCCATATACATTTAAACGTTCGTCAACAACACCATCTCGATCTCGAGGTTTCATAGCACAGGTTCCCAGCTTCACCCATACGATCGTTAGTTGCTTAAGAATGACAGCAACGCTGTCAAAGCTCACCGGGTGCCAAGCCGTGGCCGCTGCAACCGTGGAGTGGAAAAGGGCTCAGCGACAGAGCCACAAATGAACAAAGATGTATGATTCACCGTTATTACGGTTGAACTTTCCAATTGTTTCGTTGTCTGCGTTCGAATACACAATATCTGGAGCATCCGGGGAGACCGGGGAGTCCCGTTCTTTGACAGCCGCAGGGCTGTCAGCTGGAAACTGCGGGTGATGGTCTGCCACCTCGCCCCGATACGACGGTAAGCGCCTCGCAAGCTCTCGTGATCTTTTATACATCCAGTTCAGTAGAGGAAGGTCGCTGGGTCTAGTCATTGAATACCTCACTTTACGGATAGAAAATATCGTTAACATAGGACATACTGGGACAATAAACCAGCATCGAAGTCCAGAGGTGCATTCGTATCTTGACCATCACTGATATGGACGCTGCCGATCGACTCAGGATACAGCTAGGGCCACGCGCTTCAGAGCGAGTACGATAAACCACCGTGTGTCTTACAGTGTCGTAAGCCACAGTGATGAACTTCCGAGGGGACTTGAACCTGGGCTTCGGTAAACTAGTAGAGGAGGGTCAACAGATGTAATCCGCGGAAGACAATAGGTTATACCCAGCCACTAATACGATCTGACCAACAGGTTTGTCGGGCTGATCCTCGTAGAATGATTCCCATCTCCTCCCGAATTCGGGCCCCAGGGCTTTTAACTCTGCCTCAGTCGGACGAAGCTTCACAGAGGCCTCGATTCCACTTATAACACCAGCATTTTAGCACGTTGCGAGTGTAATCGAACGAAACGACCAACTTATTGGCAACCTTCCCTTTTCCATTACCATCCCATTCTGCCAGATAAGCTAAAAATGATGCCAACATTACACTTGATGTGGAATTCTGATTGAGTGGCTCACTTTTGCCTGTTTCTGGTTCCATCCATACATCATCCATTGTGTTCGCTGTTTCCGGCGCATAGCAAGCTAAAAACGATTTGGTGTGGTCTATGAGATAGTTTTGGGGCCATGAATACTATTTCAATCGACTCCATGGGCATACCTTGATAATTCTCACCAACACCAGGCAAATCAACTACAATGGGTATCCCATACTTTTGAAGGATCAACGACGAGCCAATCCCTGACCGTTCCAATATACTCGGAGATCCAAAAGCACCGGCAGAAACGACGACTAATCTCTTTGCCTCTACGGTGACCACCGTACTCCCATTATCATTGGTAACGTATTCGATGCCAACAGCGCGTCCATTCCTTTCATCGTAAGTAACTTAGTTAGTTATATAGAGTAAACTCTGGTACGGCTCACTCGACAATGACACGTTTGACGCGAGTGTCAGCCAAGATTGTCAGGTTTGGGTTGTCAAGGTGTGGATATAGGTATCGAGAAGCAGCGTCGGAGCGCCTGCCATTCATAGAGTCGATATACCTTGGAATGTGAATCGGTAACCGCTTTAGCACCCCTTTTGAAACGCTTACTTGTAGAGTAACTAGAGCAACGCATCTAATGAGCGCACTTCTTGACGAAATGAGAGTACGCACGCTATACGCATTCGCAGTCTTAAAATCATTGCTATCGTCGACGCATGGACGCGTGGGATCGTATTTTTTGGCAACATCCAAGAACTGAGTCCCAAAACCGAGGTCGACCCCTGCAGCGGAAATCTGGATCGGTCCTTGGTACCCATGTGTTGTTCTATACGCTATCGGTGTGTACGTTTCAAGCTATTCAACCTTCAAGCCCCGACCATGCCCACTGCCGCCAGAAACTTTACCTTTTCGATCAAGGGAAGGAGTTCTTCAAAACTCCACCCATTATTCCCAAAGCGTGCCCAATCGTCGTAATCTGACTTGGCGCCGCGAACGTAAATCATGACTGTTTGCAAGAACGATATGAATACG
>JBBPLQ010000259.1:0-32872 GCA_038089855.1 Royoungia palumana
ATAAGTATCACGAGCGCGAGGATGAACGGAGGAAACATGTGATCGACTAAGTAAGTGCCCATGTGAAAAGAGTCCGTGACAAGTGTCGAAACGAGTGTGTGGCAAGGCGTTGGCCTTGACCATCACACAACCGTCTATTCCGTGAGTGGCTTGAATAGCGTATCTGGACCATCTGATACCACATGCCAGGTCATTCCTCCCATCGTACAGTCTTCCAACTCAGAGATTGAAGCACAGGTCATGGGGGCAATAGTGGCCCCACAGGGACGTCCATCATCAAAGCGCTCCTTTTCTGTGATGTCTCTCAATGACTCGTCTTCAGTTCTGTCAGGCAGCCACTCTTCCATTCCTCCTCCAATGTCATCAGCATCTACTCCCTCGCAGCCAGCCTCCAAGAGAAGCAGGCCCTCTACTGGCGGTGGCACTAACGTTTGTGCCAGTGCTTCAAAGAAGGGAAAAGGTGTGGCCGATCCAGTCACACCGGCAGTCGCTATGGTGGGCATGCAAGCATCGGTAAACCAACTCACATCGCTTCTTCAAACTTCTCTCACTGCGGGAGACAAGTTGAGTGATGCATTGACCCTGCTTTCAGGCATAGACAAGTCCCATATTCCATTGGAGCAACGTTTGTTCTTGATGAAAAGGATGAAGGTCAACAAAGAACTTGCTGCTTTTTATTCTGGCACTCCTGATGACGAGCTACGTCGTCAATTTGTTCTTGACCTTTACAATGAACATCAGGGCTAGCCTGAACCTGGTTTGCCGGTGGCATAGTCATTGATTGGTTCTGCCACCACTAGTATCACATCAGACTGCTTGTTGAACCACTCGTTTTCAACGCTGTTTGTAACGAGTACATTGGATTGTACTAGTAAACGTTAGAATACACTTGCTTCATCGTCATCTACCATTTCCTCCTCAAGAATATCAACATCGTGCTCTGAATACTCGCCACTTGTGATCCGTTCTTCCAAAACAGCCTGATAGTTCACCCACATGTCATGTGCAATGTCATCATGCATCTGCTTTGCCGCACGATCTAAAATATCATTGCCAAATTGTTGTTCAGATGGATCATTTGGATGATCCTGATGGTTGTCATGAATTATTGGTGGGAGATCAGGTAGTTCACCTTCGTCAGGATGATGGTGACAGATAAAATTGTGGATTGCACACAATGCAGCTGGAATCTGTGCCTGGACGGTGAGATTGTACGATGGTGCCAGGAGAAGAATCCGGAAACGGCCCTTCAGCACTCCAAAGATCCGCTCAATAACATTCTGTGCTGATGCATGTTGTAAGTTGAACAATTCCTCTTTGTTTCTGGGTCTGTAGGCAATTAGTAACCACAAAATATAAGACTACCATTGAAGTATGATACCTGATATTTGCACGACCCCACTCAGCCAAGTGATAGCAAACACCCCGATATGAGATAAGCAACTTGCGGGAGAGTGGAAATCCGGCATCGGCAAGGAGGTATTTTCCATCGGGAATACGTAGATCACTTGTGATCGCATCTTCATAGATGCGGGCATCTGTAGCAGAGCCCTCCCAGCCTGTGAGCGAGTAACTGAAGTTCAAGTCAAAGTCACAAGCAAAAAGGCAGTTTTGTGACACGAATCCTTTGCGATTGCGATAGTTTGGATGTGAGAGTGATGGTGGTGCTGCATGGATGTGGCTGCCATCTATTGCACCGCACACATTCCAAAAGTAGGGCCAGAACTTTGGATTTTGGCATATCTTTGAGTGAACTGTTTCACTGGTAGGGAGTTGGATATACATAGTATAGAAGGGCGGGCTGGAAAATATCACAAGCATTTTTTTGAAGTAGCTTTGGATAAGAAGATTAAACATGGCACATTTAATGCGCACACTGGTCACCTACTAGGAGATTGTTCCATTTGCCCGCTGAAAACGTTCTCCAACATGCCTGATTGTGAGGCCAGTCACGCATGCATACAGAAAGATTGCTAGCTGCTCTTCAAGCGAGACAAATCTTGAGCTGATATGTATATCCAAGATCACGCAACTCCAAGATAAGCTGTGCAAATACATCTGAACTGACACCAAGCTCGCAGCGGATGCGATTGGGATGGCCAGTCAAGAGTTCCATGACCCATGCCTGCCCTGAGAGCGCAGAGGTATGGTAGGGTTCCAGATCCTTTCGGAGTGTTGAGTTCAATAGATCTGCTCCAGCACATAGAATAAGACTAAGAAGGAGAGTGGCATACTGAATTAAACGGAAGCGAACTTCTGGGCGAAGAGGAAAGGTTAACATGCCAGTAAGCAGCCCAGTATTCAATGCCATGGTGGTTGATCACACTGGATCATCCTCATCGATTCATTATCTATGCGCATATACAAAGTTCAATGTTCAGCCTCCGCTGTTCGGCATTGATGCTTGCCGAACAGTCACACAGAAAGCCAAAGTCCAACAAACAACATTGTTGGGCATTTTGGAGTTGTTGAACTGGCTCTTAGGAAGGGAGTTCTATGGTCACAGCTACCTCTCATGGCCGCTTACCGCGCACAAGGACAAACCATCGATAAAGTCGTAGTCAATATCGGCACTCCCCACAGGAATATGGTGACGGTTGCCGGTTGTGGTTGGCTTCTTGGGGGGTCGTGAACCACAAATCATGTAGGCGAATTCTCGGCTGGAGTCACTGGCTTTTTTGTAAACAAAGTAACAAGGTAATTTACTCTTTGCATCTGATAGGTGATCACCTGTTGCTAATTTCTCGTACAGGTCCCTTCATCTTCGCCTCATCGCCTTTGCATTTCTACTCAAGGTTCGTGTCCTTTGCAACATGTATTCATCGTGCTCAGTATGAAACAGCTTCTCCAACCTGAGTTTGTCCACATTCTCACTCGAGAGACGGAGAATGAGATATTCGACTTGATTGGCCGAATAACCACGACGCTGCAAGAAGTGGCGATCAACGAACGCCACACACCACGCTTGTACGTGCGTTTTCTTGAAGGTCTGCTCATGAAGCACCGCAAGCGCGGGAGTAGCATCACTGAGCGAATGCAGCCACTCCTTCCAGCCGGTCATCTCGCTCTCCAAGCTCAATCACATAGACACGTGAAACTTCGTGACCCCTCGGGCTCACAAGTGCCGCACGCGGTACAGCATGGATCTGATCCGGTAGTGATACGATGCAATTGAATTTGAACGCGTATCCTAATTGGGTGGAGATGTCCTCGTCTGGAACACCTACCGCGGTGCACCAGTCCGAAGCGACGTTATTCGTTCTTGCCGTGTTTAATGACGGGTCCGTGTCGAGAACATCGCTCGCTCGAAAGCAATGATGTGAGCATCGTGGATACGTTGGCGGATTTGGGGACACTGGCGACTATGCATGCACTCAACGACGTCTGGTGGGACAACACGATGATGCTAAGTGCGCTGTTCTCGTTCATATCGGCCGTTTCACTCGGCTCACTCATCGTGGATGTTCTCTTGGCCGGATGCATCGTTCCGGACGCCAGAGGTTCAGCTCGCAATGCAGATGTGTCACTTTCATCTTTATGCTGTCCCTCATTTTCCCATGATATCGTGGTTCGCGCATGTGTTTATCATGGGGAATGAATGGGTTGCGTTGTGTTGTGTTTCCTATTTTTTATTTGACGAACTCCATTGCGATTGCTCCAGGTTATGTAAGCGTGCTGACTCATTCGACGTCACACACACTGGCATTCCCTTCGAGCATGATACTTTACAACAATCTTTCGTACCGGTCAACTAACTGCAAAAGTGCTACTGTTGTTTGCGAACCATCATCGTGCTTTAGGCGCCTTCATTTACCTACTCACACGAAGCACTTATAAAACGATCCTCCACATGGAATCCACAACTCACCATGTCCGTAAAACTTGTGCCAACATGAATCGTGATACTCCCAACATCCAACTTTATGCCAACCTTGCTCAATTCGGAGATTAAGTTTTGCGTGACAGCCTCCGTCTGTCTCTCTGTATAGCCGACGACGAGGAACTTCTTTGGCAGTGATTTCCTGTCGCCTGGCAGGGCATTGTGAAAATTGGTGGCACTCTTTTTTAAAAATCTGTGTGTCATCGCGATCGTCGCCTGGATGAGATAGATGCATTTTGGAGTGAAGACCGCACCATCGATGGCGGGAAAATTTGACGACCGAGGACGCCAATAGAAAAATTGAGCGCCAGCCGCCTTGAGGTCGACATTGGCTGGCCAAGTCGTAAGAACAGGCAAGGAAACGGTGGAGGCGGGCTCCGGACCCGGCAGATTCTTGTACCAGCTGACATGTAATTCCCTGCCCCCGCACAGAAACGCATGCGTAATTGATTCGAAAAGACCTCCAGCGGATGGACGAGTCGTCGCGGAACCAGTCAGGTATTCAAAGAGTCTTGCTCTCTCAGCTTCTTTGCGACGAAGAAGTGCGTCGACCACTTGGTCCTGAAGCCAGTGAGTTGGGATGAATATACTATGATCCTGGCGATTGATGGTGCCGTCTTCCATGCACAAGGGCTGGAAAAAGAAAATTGCAGATGGTCTATTGAAGTAGGACGTATCGAACACATTAAAGGCATCCAGAATCCTACTCAACTCCTTGGTAATCTTTTTCACCCGTTTGCGGATCTCGTTCTCACGAGCATCTTTGACTTTAGGACGGCCACAGATGGCGAGTAAGGTACGAGGAATATTGCCCCACTGATCCGCAGCGGATTGCATGTCTGCAACGTCTTTGTCCAAAACGAGGCTAGAACACATGTTACTCATATGGCGAGGCAATGACAACGAACGGAGGCTACCTGAGATGCTGGATATCCTTCTTCGATGGGATGTCCATAACATAATATAAGATTTCCTTTTGCTTGGTCCAATCTTGGTGGCGATCTTTCCTAGGGGAGGCAGCCTGGAATGTACGGACATCCCTCGTGTCTGTAAAGGCAACGGTGGGGATAAGAATCCGTGAATCGGAATCCGAAAGGGCCCATATTCCCGGGTGGCGCTTCAAAGCAGCCGTGTCAGAACCACGATGAAGGGTGACGCCGTCCGTAGTGAATAACAAGTATCGCTCGGTGTACTTGTCCCAGTGAGTGACTTCAACAGCAACAGGCTCTTTCCTCTGCAATCGTTCAAAGACTGCATATGCAATAAAGCATGATTTGCCTGTCGTGAATCAATATGAATACTTATATCGTTTAGATGCAACCTTACCTATACCGGGCTTCCCTATGATGCAGGCTCCATTTTCATAGTCGTCCGAGTCGCTCTTGAACGCATAGAACGCATCGAGATATTCTTGAAAGACGCACAGCTTGTTTTTTATGGTATCGCAAAAGAACACCACTGCGTCAAAATGGTCCCCGAAATCCAGGTAGTGTAAAACTTCGCCACGCGTGACTTCAAGTTCTTTCTTGAAAGGCGTCTGCTTTACCCATGCAGCCTCCCATAACTCCTGCAGAGCTGGGAGACATTGTGCTTTGAAGTTCTCGTCGTCGACTGACATTGTACGTAAGCAGTGTTAGGAGGTGTGGCAGTCCCAATCAACGTTAACCTCTTTGAATTTCGGGTACAGCCACTCGGTATTCGCCGACCACCGTAACCCCACACTCGCTGCGACGGCTGGTGGTAACCAATCCGCCTAAAAGAGTACCAGTCCGTCTATCGATGGTATGCCTGCTTGCCTCTTTTAGACGACTGGTCACGAGTCTAGAAGGACTCAGAATAGCCTATCATGCCTATGTAGTCAACATAGCAATGGAGATTCATGTACACACTTCAAAGTGACTTCATAGACTATCTAGAAAGCTCAGCCTTTTCGCACTCATATGGTAACTGGTAAAATCTATATATGCCACCTAGTACTCCATGACAACTTTATAACCATTTTTGTGTGTCCGTTAAGTCGCGATCGTTCCGGGAACTTTGATACGCTCGGACCTCGCTGCACTCGCCAGAACATGTAATCATCTCTACGTGCATTCAAGCGTGGTATAGTGTACATATGATATCCTGATCCAATATACTTGCAATGGCAACCGATGACGCTCGTGAGCCACTACCGAACACTGGCATTCTTTTTCTGCTCCTTCAGCTTCTCGATACGCTACAACCGTCGGTCGTGAGCATCAAGAACGGCTAGTCAGGACACCATACATACCAAACGCCGTTCCTCCTTCCTCCTCGCTATTTCGTTTGCCTTTTCTTCCTTGGACATGCCGACAGTCGATCTCGGGAGCGGTTCCGACTCTGCTAGCAATGGGCGTGGTGACGATATAGGTGTAGATCGAGAACTACATGCGGGCGAAACAGCAATTGATTTTACAGGAATATTGCTTGATTTTCGAGGTTGCGCATGTATATGAGACTGGGGTGTCAGGGCACGAGAAGGCGGGTGAGGTGAACCCCACAGGGATGACATGGCTGGATTTGACGGGCTCGCTCCTGCGCCCATGTTGCTCCAATGGTCTTCGTCTACAGGGAGAGATTAGTCGTCGAACGTTTTGCAAGAGGTCATGAAACGACGCACTCTTCGGGGGACTGAACCCGAGCTCGATCGTTGGGGTAAATTGTGATTCTGGGTCTACGGGCGCACTTTCAAACGCACCTGACAAACGTATGCGTGAGTATTGTGGTGTTACTAAATGTGATAACTTACTCCAGTCGCCCTCGTCAGCATTTACGTCCATCAAATCACTGCCCCATGAATTGATTTTGCCCTCCTCAGCGACGACCTGTTCAGCAAGCTGGGTCGCGACCGATCTCTCGCTTGCCTTGCTGAGTTGAAGGCCTTTCGGCTGATGGAAATCGGCGGAACGCGATTGGACGTCCATACCAGCACCGATCAGCTCAGACCCCGCATTAGTGGGTGGTGCGGTAGACCCATTCACAGTGTTAGCGATGGTACTCTGCAAATCACTCGGAGCAAGCTATCGAGGAGATGATATCAGACCAGAAGGGACGTAGCTTTATGTACTTTACCTTCTTCCCGAAAGAAGACATAGCCCATCCGGCGAACGCCCCAGCGGCACCCGTGGCTGAGTTCACAAGGGCCGCTTGCGTAAAACCTCCAGGAATAGACAGAGCAGTATTTGTGTCCCCTTCGCCGTCAACCACTGTAGTCTCGGGCTATAGAATAATGAACACAAAGATAACAAAACTAGGGTGCAAGAATGCTGGATCTCACCATGGAAGCTGCATGCGTTTCCAAGCGCTTCATGAATAGTTCCATCGCCTTAAATGCTTGATCTCGGACAGTTCTAAGAGACAGTCAGAGTGACGCTACGAGAACAGATAACGATCCTTACTTTTCCTTGTCGAGCGTGGCTCCTACAACGTTTGGAATAACTTTGGCGGCGACGTCTTCGATGTTGAAGCATTCGCTGGTCGCTGTAAACGCCATCACACCTGCCACACGTGCAGGTGCAAAAGGATCCTTGAGAGCTTTGGAAAACGCAGGTACGAGGACCTTTTGCTTCGTATTGTAGCCGAGTGTAGGCCCCAACCGTCCGATGAGAATGCACGTGTTTGTTCTGATAGAGGCCTCAGGATCACTTTGAAGGCGTGCGAGATGTCGCAGAAGGTCGTTGTTCAGAATACGATCGCTGAACTGCATCGACAATTGTTTCAGAAGCATCATGGAGCAGGAGTCTCAATTCTACCTTTTGGGAAAGAAAGACGATCGCGCGGATCGTTGCTTCACGAATGACGGGAACCGTATCTGTAAATCCGGATTGCTAGTTCTTCCAGATTAGGATGAAAGAGAGACACGGAGGCGAAGATGCACGTACGAGGTTGGGCCAGATTTTTTCAGCGACGACTTTCTTGTCCAGTCTGTCCGCATACTCGGAGAGGTTATCGAGGAGTGCCATTCGCATGCCTCGATCGGGGCTTGCAAAGAGTCTGGTGAGGGGAGCGATGATTATGTTCAGGTATTCGTCGGGCGACACGTTCTTCCCGAACTGTAGAATCAAAGGGACAATCGTAACTGCAGACGCGCCCCCGTACTCGAGCGCAGTCACAAGGGAAGGGAGAATGCGAAAGGAGGCAAACTCGGGAGGGAATGAAGAAACGGACTCTTTGAGCACGCTGTCGCATTTACTATAAAAAGCTCTTTGCGAGGTGAAGAATTGTCTGTACATACCGAAGAAGTGTGGCTTTTTCTGCTTCGCTGGCAAGGCTGAAGTTATCAAGGCCAGAGCATACCTTCACCAAGCGATTACCAGAAAAAAATCCCGAGCCTTCGCCAGCCGTCTCTGTCATGCCGCTATCCAAGAACGCTTTCGGGGTCATGCGGCCTTTCGGATTCGGATTAAGAAGTTTCTTGAACGACGGAAACACGGAAGATGGTATAGAGCCACGGGACGAAGGCTGAGGCGGCGGATGAGGTGGTTCTGCGGTTTCCAGCGGCGGATGTGCAGGGTTGAAAACAGAGTGTAAAAGGAGGCCCAAAGCATAACCGTCAGCTGCAGCAACTGGACCGCTGGACACACCGTCAGCATTGCGGATCAGCGAAATAAATGAGCATATTTACTCCTTTAGCGTGGACCAGCCGCTTTTCTTAACCTCGGGCGGGGCGCAGCTCATCGACCCAGGGAGTAGACTACCCATCGTCTGGCGTAATTGAGTGGGGGTATGCACGGCTGAAATAAAACGGACATACATAAAGAACAGGGCTCTCGTCCTTTGGGTTGCTTAGTACTTCGAAACCACCCAACTTCCATTCTCCGGATGGTGATATGAAAATCGCATTCGGTCTTACGCCGCCATGGGTCGATCCAGCGGAATCGTTGATGAACGCGAGCGCGACCTGGAATGCCATGTGTTTCGCAACAGGAGAATATCGATATGTCGCACGACGTACCGATATTCGGTGCAACCCCCAAAGCAACCAGTCGGTCCGTTCCTGCTGGCTTTTACAAGCCCATGCCTGCAACGTAGTTGAGAGTGGTCGGACGCGCTCCGTCATGATAAAAATTGCAGTCTCCGATTCGACGACGTCCATGAATTTGAGCACATCAGGATGCCGAGTGGTACGCAGCTTGCGCAAGGCATTCTTGGCGAGTGGAATTGTAGATTTGTTGAGCGGGTGTACGAAATCATACTCAAAGACAGAGACAGGGCTGCCGTCATCCTGGATGCTGGTGAGGTTAGTTCGTATTAGAGCCACGATGTGTGAGACTGTACCCGTTTCGTCGCATCGTACAGGACCCAGAGCGTTTCGCAGGAGGCAACCTTTGGACCGAGGCTGAATGGTGAGTTGATGCCAGATTTCTGTACGAGGGTTGATACGGCTGCTGAACCGAGGTTGCGTAGATAGTCCATCGTTTTTGGTTCTTCACAAGGCTCTCAGGTCCGCTCGAAGAGGTCAAGTCCGAAAGTAGAAATAGCCATGTTTCGCCGTCAAACCTTATCAAAGATTCTTACAGCCTCGATACGACGCAAGTTATGGATCTACATAGACAGCTACGCGCAAATGTCATAATCCGAGTCTGATAATCGGCATGTCCTCCCTCTTGTCATAGATATCATAAACTACCGATGTACCCTCGGCCTGCAGCTCCCGTGCAACATCCTCCACTTTCGCGAAGACACGAAGGAGATTACCTCCTGTCAAGCCGGCGAGATCGTATTTGTCCCAACCACGGCGATACAATTCGGCGATCTAAGGAGCATGAGATCGTCCGGAAGCGAAGACAAAGGACTTACAAGTGCAGGGTACTTGGAAACGTCCTCCAACCCTTCTGGCGTCGAGCCTATGCCATCATAGTCGCTGCCAATACCGACGCTACGAAAGCAAGTTACACGATTGCGAGATGCAATGGTGATGACCTACTGCTTTTTCCCGGAAACTTTCGCAATGTGCTCGACATGATCGGCCACGGTCCGAACATCAGCCTTCCCATCGGGTGCAACGAACTGAGGTGCAAAGTTAACCTATCGACATGTCAGTGAGATCAGTGACGTGATCAATGTATGGGACGCACCATTACGATACCATCCTTTTTCCCTTGACCTATACCGATCAGACTGAGTACTTCATCGGGTACGTTGCGAGCTACGTTGTGAACAGCCCTCGCTGACGAGTGAGACCAGATGACGGGTGCCTTGGAATGTAAAATCGCCTGCGTCGCAGTCAGATCGGAGGTGTGCGACAGATCGACCAGCATTCCAATCCGATTCATCTCTTCAATAAGCTTAAATCCTATGGTGCTGAGTAACAAGTCAAGTGGTCAGTGATCTCGAAAACAACTTGAAGTGGTGCTGCACCTCAGACCATAGTGTAGCGGGGCAATTTGTGTCAGATATCCGCACGAATCGGCAAATGCGTTGTGACATGTGTGAGTGAGAGTCACGTATCGAACACCGAGTGCATAGTACTGGCGGAGCACCGCAATTGAGTTGCCTAGCTGATGTCCTCTGAAACGGTCTCAGGGGACCTGCAGAGAGGTATGGGACCAAACGAACCCTTCAACACCAAGTAGGCTAGCAATTTTTGATTGCGAGATGGACTCCTTGATGTCCTCCGAGCCGAGCGCATAACGAAACGTCTACAACCATGTAAAGTCTGCCTGAAAAGAGTAGCAGACTGACTTACGTCGGGATATTTCTCGATCAGACCTTTAGCGACATCTATCTGTTCAAGTGTATCGCTAAAGCTGGCTTGAGATGAATCTTTGCGAAAGAGCGGAAACACGAACCGCACTCTCCATGTCGAAGTCAGAAAGTCCTCCCCCTCGACCGCACTCTCTGCACAGGGCACATATACGGACCTGCACCCGACGCTTCAGTCTGGGAAAAGTTTGGCAAAAAGGAAGCCTACCAAAAGAACCCGCCAACCTTTCCCTCTCGTAGGCGAGGGATGTCGACATGCCTCGGTATCCCAACATCCAACGGGATGTCAGAGGCATTGTTTCGCCAACCCATCCTCGCAACGTAAGGTAAATCTTCAAGGTCATAAACGCCCAAAGGGATAACCCAAGGGGATCGACACTAACCTATGTGACCATCCTGCACCGAATGTCAGTCAGAGCGCGAGTCAAGCCGAGGGTACGCACGATGACAGGAGCAGAATCAAGCAACCTGCGCGCCGCGAGATCAGGATCGCTGGGTAAATTCCCGGACCAACCAATGTCTCTCAGGGGGTCGATGAGAGCGAGTATGGCACCAACGACGAAGACCACGCCCAAAGCAGCCCAGACGAAAGAACGGATGTAGACTGTTCGGGACCTCTGTTGGGCCGCGGCAAATTCAGCGTCTTCGCGAGCATAATTACGCTGACCTGACTCTTCGCTCCGGAGCAGAGGATCGTTCTCGGTGCTCATCGTCGCGAACAGTGATGGTGGTTGTGGGAAGAGGAGGAGTGACCCTATCCAGATGAGTGACATCGACTGATTATGTAAGAAGAGTGTCCAGGACTCGCTCGAGCGGCAGCAGAGACGGAATGTGCAGCGGTCGGGCATGACTGGCGGTATTGGCCGTGGTAAACTTGTGCACGCGACTGGATCCAAATCACCGTCATGACGAAGAAACACGAATCACCGCTCCCCGTGTACGACTCACGTCCTCCCCCATGGGTACCCCCGTCTCATCGCACCGCTGATGTCGGTATGTTCGCCCGTGTAGCTACTGAACGCGCCTGAATCTGTTGATCGGTTCTCCAGGTTATGTCGGTTTCCATCCTCCATATCCCGGACAGGAGGAAGACGTCTTGTCCGAAACGAACGTCAAGAATGGATTCGTGCTTGGTCCGTATGTTCAGGTGCGTACGACGGGCATTTTGTGTCGTCCCCGTCTCACTTCTCACCAGTCAGAGACCTCTGGTATTGCAGAGGCCCAGTCCAACGTCGAGCATATTTTCGATCGTGGTGTACTTGCGCAGCTGGAGAACATCATGAGCGAGGTATTCTCTCGTCGTTCTGAGACTGCCCCTGTCCTTCCGTGAGCAACTTCAATTCCGAGCGACTCTTGGCTCAAGTCATATCCAGCCCTTGGACCTTCAAGATGCCGTCTCGTGTTACTCTCAACGACGCGAAACGTCAGGCCTGGTTTGCGGATCTCGCAAATAACGATGTTCCATTGCATAAACTCGGCAAAAGTGTGCCTCACGGGGCCAAGGGACACGATCTCCTCGATTTGCTGCAGTCCAATAACGTGGCAATCCCACGCGCCGTCTGGTTTTTACGGGTTCTTGGCGCAAACGAGACGGTTTGTGGTTCTTTCGCTCAAAATAGCTCATCACAATCGATCCTTGATCCCAGGTGGGCTTACGGAACAAGCCCAACTATAATCCCACACAGTATAGCATCGATTGGGCCAACGTTGTGACGAGCTACCTCAAGAAGCAGCTCGCCGAAATTGCTCTTCCCAGCGCTCCTCGTCTGGGCCTCAACATCAAACAATCCTTCAAAGGTGTACTGTCAGACCCTGATTCTCGTGATCGGTGGATTTCACGTTTCAATTATTGGTGCGTTTCAGCCATAGCGCCGTCTGTATGCTAATCCAACTCGGCAGCCTCCAACTACTTCGCCCATTTTATGCAGACGGTCTTGTCGACAGTCGCACATTTCTCGTGTGGTTAGTCCAGCAAATGATAACATGCAATCTTGCGCAAGCTGGCTTTGTGGCCCATCTTGCAGACGAGTATTTAGACGGCGTGCTCGCGAGCCGCGCACTCACAAAGCCATTCGCGGATGCGTGTATCATAAAGCTTTCAGAGGTCAATTACTTAGTCTCCTGGATAATAGCTCTCTTCTCACCCTTTTAAAAGATTCGCTCGTCAGCGCAGGGTCAGCTTACCAGCTTGGATGCATTGTTGGAAACCCTTTTACAGGTGAGTCTAGCGCACTTGCATCCCCTCACCTGCTTATTTCGTAGCGGATTTGCCTTGTCCTTCCCGATTCTTTTGTCAGTCCTAATACCTGGGCTATCCACTCGTCGTTATTGGCTACAACTCTCTCTCAACCTGTTGGCGAAAACTCTGGCCCTGGAGATCAGCGGGAACGTGAGGTCCATCGGCTTCTCCTTGAGAATCTCTCGGATATACAGGGAAGGAACGACGCAATGTTGTTCAGAAATCTTCCCCCCCGCGCTCTGGAGCGACTAGGATCAATGGTCGTCGATATCCAGGTAAATCTCCAGTCACGACGCTCGTTAGTTTACTGGATTTTTTGTTAAAGAAACTCAATTCGATATCCCATACGACCGACATATCGACTATCAGTTTCTTTCCTTCGCATTCAAGCGACTCATCTGAGTCGACTTTCACCGGAAAGCTCGACACACTACTTACATGGGCTGTGACACCTCTCCAATTTGGGCCACATCGCGCATTCGCTGCTGCAACTCTCCTCAACGAGTACTGTGAGCGCACGGCGCGTCGTGAACTTTCCTGTGCGACACTCCACGACTACTTATTCGATTGGCTCGACACAAGTGAGGTTGCTGCCGAACGCGCTAACCTCAGATTCGTCTCCGCCTTATTCGGGAAGCTTGTCAAAGATGGTCTATTTGACTATGCAGCGTACATACAAAGGCTCGTGGCGCGAAGTGAACCGGGTCTTTCGTGTTCTGAGGTGTGGAAACAGCATTCCCGTGTGGCTCTCATTGACAGATTACAACAGCCAATCGAATCGGCTTCAAAACACCGCGAATTCTTGCGCTGGATACCACTCCACAACATTACATCTTCCCTGGTACACCAGCGCAAGTCAATTCTGTATGGCGCACGTGCTCGTGAAACGCCGGAAAATATTTGTGAAAGAGAAATAAGACGCGAAATTCGAGCGGTTATACCGCTTGTATTCGGAGGTGTGTCATTGATTTGAAGACTTCGAAAATCGTGGATGCTCATCTGTGGGATAATACAGGGACATTGCCTCATCCGTTCATCTCTTTGGCAGCTTTGCATAACAGTTGCTCCACGGTTCTCAATGCTTCGCGTTTCGAGCAAGTCAAGACGTTTAAGGAATGGCTTCTTCCAAACTTCAGGAAATTCACAGCTTCGTACGTCGCGACGCCATTACGCTACTTGCCTTCTCAAACCTGTTTTAACCTTGGCAGATCTGATACGTTTGACGAGACCTTCGTACTTGAAACCTATAGCGTGGCGGTAGAACTCCTGTGTTGCACGTCTTGTTTTGGTTCGTTGCTTGAGGTAAATATCATCCAACAACCGCGATGGAGTCATGCCAACTTTCTTTGTTCTTCAGCTAAGCCTCTCACTATTATCCCAGACTTCATATGCTGGCGTAGTAGCAGCGGTGGGCGAAGTATTCCATCGTTTTGCTACCGTCTGGACCTCTATGAATGCGACGAGTGATATCACGAATGCCCTTCACTCTGCTCATATGCTTTGGAGGAATCGAGGGATGCAAGTAAGATCACTTCTGGCTCTTCTCGTTGAGATGGACGGAGGTCGCCACCTAGATGGACCTGCAAGGGGTCTTGTGGCGGCAGACATATCGTCCTTTGCCCACGTGAGTTATGTGACGGCTTGGTCAATTACGATTCAACATTGTCGTTTCTTAGGCACTTGCTCCCCAAACTGTTACGCGTGACTCGGTGCCTACGGTTTTGCCGGAGATTCTCCTACTCGCGGAGGATCCCAAGCCAGATGCTCCTTCCATGCTCGCAAATAGCCTATGGTACAAGTATCGCACATCACCGGATTGGGGTTGGAAGGTTTGGGACAATACTGTTGCTTCTTTGCGTCAGGTGCCACTCATGACAGACGACATCCCCAAACGGCATATGATTGCACTACAATACGCGCAATTCCTATTGCACGTTGACCAACACCTCCCTGTGGGTATTGACGAGCAAGTGCTTCGCTGGTTCCTCGGTACTGGCAAGAACGAGATTTTAGCCCTTAGCGTCGACGCATGGGATGTGTTCAGCGTCGTACTTCTGTTTCTATGCGCCCATGGTGCGCTTCCATCCACGACTATTCTCCGGGGCCTCGTCTACCCCGCGTGGACCCAGTTGGCAAACGTTTCCGAACAGGCGCAATCTCTGGCAACTTACATCCAATCTGCCAACGCCTTGTTTGATTCTTTAATTCTGAAGTCCGAGCCCCAGATATCATCCACGCTTTTGAATACCCTCTTGGATATCCATCGGTTTTATACCCGCAGACAGGATGCATTCGGTGAACTGCATTTTGGTTTCCTTGCTTCCGGGATGCCAACCCTTGTATCTATCGAGCACAATGCCTTCGTTCCGCAACATCTTCGCGACATGGCTCAGGAACTCCGGGTAAGGACTTGCGAGAGCCGACAATTTCAGTTTGCAGCATACCGTGATTTGGACGTAATACGGAGGGCCTTCGAGGGTCCAATCCAGTCTGGATCAATCGACGAGAGGCTCTTTGAGCCACTCGTAAATGCACTCAAAGTGATTCTTAGTGATCGCAGCGAGGGTAAGGGTTCAGTGTTTTTCGTTGCCCGTGTCTCAATTGCCAAGCAGGACTTTCAGGCACAGATGTGAACGCTTTTTTGAATAGCGGAATCTCATCCGTATTGAGCCCGTGGCGTCTCGCGGCTACTGCTGTTCAACTTCAGTTTGGACTACGCCAGTTAGGCCGTGCCATGGCCAACGACTCGACAAAACAAGCCGCCAGCGCGTCTCTGGATAAAATGACTTCTGTCTTATTTCATCACTCGATCGCATACGAAGAAGCATGTTTCATTGCCGAGATGATGAAGGAAATTGATAGTGCCGTCGCCGAAAAGGTTTCTTCATCCATTACTCATCACGAAACATTCCTAATCATTGTCTAGTTCGTGAACAACGGCATGGAGAGCCTTGCTGCGATTCTGCTTCGTCCCTCGACCCCGGCTGCGCTCGACAATTTCGTAGAACGGATTGATCGTGGAGGGGAAATACTACGCCTGCTATCACACGTAATTGAGCCGTTCCGTACCAAAGGGATCGTCTTTCAACTGGATCCCCACTGTCAAGAACGACTCGGAAAAGTTATATGCGCGACGCTCTCTTCCATAGAGTCTATGTTTGTGTCGGCGGACCCTGTGACATCGAAGCAATTGACGCAAAACCTCCTCTTTGTTGCGCGCTTGGTGCAATTCAATTTAGGATTTGGGGGACCTTGGACGACTGCTGTTCGCGAGCAGTATGAGATGTTGTCATCTGCATTTTTTCGCCTGGCCCTGGTAGGTGGACGCGGCATGGGAAACCATGCACATACTGAGAACTTAGTAGATGCACGGCTCTGGCTCTTCGGATCTCGATTCCGTGGCGTACCCCTTACTCATTGATACGCTGTACTTTGTGATCGATGGTGATTCCGATGGATTTTTCCGTGTCATCCGTATGCGCTGACGTACGTTCCGGTAGAGCTCCACTCGCAATCCAAGACGAGCACGACCGACCTCTTCAAATATTACCCCGACATTTCGGACAACGAGCTTCCGGCAGACCTTCCGACTGATCACTATCGACAAGTGTGCGCTTTGCTGCCCCACCTTCCTCCGAACAAGATGGTTGTGGACCTCGTGCATGCCCATCGTGATACGTCTGGTCAAATAGTGTATGGAGCACCCGTCCAAAACCGACCTTGGGAATGGATCGAGAACCTAGGCGAGCCAGCTGTGGAAGAAAACGCACACCAATGGCAGGAAGGACCATTTAAGAATGCGTCTTCGCTCTCCCTGGAGCTCTTTGCGGCACGCCGAACGGGGGAGCACATCCTTCGCCCAGACGTAATGCATAACATTGCCAAGCCTAACGACCACGAAAACGACACTACACGCCTCGAGGGCGATGTACGCTCGTTCGAGGATGGATTGTCAACGGAGACCATCTACAGACGAGATTGGCGTGAGACGAGGTTAGACGTGCACTGTGACGGTCAGGTTGATGGTGGTTCGTCGTCGTCGGGCAGAGGCGAGGCATTGGATGAGGTGGGCGTGTTACCTGTCTTTCCAACTCAGCACCTCCCTGGCTCCGCTGGTGGCGGACCCGGGCCGGGATCAAGGAGAGCCTCGCCTGCGTCATCGGTCAGGTCAAGGGGGTCCGCTCAGGGAACGGTGTCGTCAGGACTGCACTCACCAGGGTCGATGAATAAGATGTCGACGGCGACGATGAGCGATGTCATGGAAGAGGGCACCGCGGCGCTGCCCGGTGCCAGAGGGAAGAGAAAAGCAGCATCCGACGACGAAATCGAGATTGTTGAGGGTCCGATACCAAACAGGGTGGACGCTAAGAAGCCAAGGACGGTCAGAGGACGGGGGAAGAAACGGTGATGTCGTGGTAGCCGGGATGGCTTGTCTCTTGGCTCGTGCTTGATCTATTTGCTAACTCTGCCGCGTGTACCCTTTTATTATTATTGGCATATCCCTCCATTCTTGTTGTTTGGCAGCAGTTCGTCTGTAATGGCTGGTGCACCCTGTGCTCTTATCCGATTGTTTTCGTCATACATCCAATGATGCTGTCATCATCTTGTAAATTCTCGTGACCGGTCTTCAGCGGGTGTTGGCTTGTGTGCATCAAAACATCGACATTCACATTTAGCTCGTTATCATCTGTGGATTAGGGACCATCGGTGGAGTTTTCTTGAACACCTTACATCTCTTGGCATCATCGATTATCTACATCACATGAGAAACAGCCTCTCATCAAGCACGCGTCCCGCAAGATCGGGGGACCGTTTGCATCGCCTTTTGACAACTCTAGCCCAGTGCCAACTAGAAGAGTTCATGCAAAACCTTGACCCACGGGCCGAGAATAGGGGTTATCACCTGAGTGTCCTCGTGAGATGATTGAATAACACAAATTTAGAGCACAAGACCGCGAAAGCTAAGCGATAGACCGGCGAACACGGCCCGAAAATCTCCGCGATAATGTCGGGTAACTGGCCGCCTGATCTACAGGCTCGGTAACCAAGATGCGTCCATGATGGTGGCATCGCGAAGGCGAGAAGAAACAAAATGGTAAATGTTGTTAGGCTTGTGAAATTCAATATCCATCATCTCGTCTGTAAATGCGATGTGTTGATAAGGACGAGGAACGTCAGTTGTTTACCTGGACTGTCGGCGCGAGAAGAGATGAAAATGAAACTGGGAGTCTGAGAGTAGTGACGTCCGCGTCAAGTTAGCGGGATCTGGGGTGAGTTTTATTCCGGAGAAACTGATACCAACATGATGTATGATGGCCCCCTGACTGCGGGGGCCGCGAGAAGACCATACGGTAAATGGTTAGCTCGAATGCTGAACCAAAGCCGGGGAAGCTCAAGTGCCCAGGGTATAAAAACGCTCTCAAAATGGCTGGATCAATCAACGGGTAGAACACTCAGCTCAGCCTCTAGCACATCTTTCTGCGATCATCTCTGCTCTTTGCACACCTTTGAAACATGCAGTTCAGCTTCTTCTCGAGTGTTGTGGCAATGACCTTGCTATTGGTCACGCAGTTCGCTGTCGCCTCTCCAGCTCCAAACGGCGTCAGCCATATGGAAGCTAGGGGAGAGTTGGAATGCAAGCATATACTGCCTAGCCGTACATGCCAGACTGATTTTTTTGTTAGCGACCAACGGTCTCGAAGACCACAAACACATTTTTTGACGTGGAACAGAGAAGTATGATATAACAAACAGGTAGGGTGGTTAAGCGTACCAAAAGTATGATTAAAGCTGACTTCGGGTTCTGTTACGCACCAGGGCTCGATGTATGTCGAAGAGTGGATGAAAGAATTATGATGTTGACTCAGGACTTCGACAATATGCCGATGTATTAGTAGGAGATGAAACATCGAATATTCTGGAGGCCGCTTTGCATAAGAAAATATTATGACCAGTCTCTGAAAGACACAACACTGACTGTGGAATACTGTATACCCGTACGCGAAAATCAAATGTTGAGATAGCGAACGATAGTTCGTTGGGATCGAGTTGAATCAGTATTTGCCTGCGCTCAAAATTCCGAGTCCTAGCGAACTTTTCCTTTACTGAACGGTAAGCTGGACATTCGTTTCTCCGATTATTGTACTTGCTTGCGGAATCGAAAGTGAACATTCGATATAATGTTGGGCAATTTCGAGCGATAGATCCGGTTTTCAGGGTCACTATCTGCCAGATTTGATCTCCAACCTTGGAGGATATCACATTCATTTGTGCGAGTGACCTTACAAAGCTATGACGTCAAGCTAAATGAAGACACAGATTAAATGTACGCACGACAATACAGATTGATGGATTTTTCAAAAAGGGTATCTTGATATTGAAACAGCGCTAACATGTGATCTGGAGGACTCAAATCATCCATGCTGATCAGGTCGTTGAGAGAAATACTCCACATCGTTGGTGCATACGCATAAGTGAGCGATTCTACAGAGATCAGGGATGTGGGGCTCATGAAACCACACGAGCTGCCTCACACGATGCGAACTTCGACTGTAAAGTTTAAGTGCGATACGACGATCGTGAAAATCGGCTGAGAAAGGTGGAAGCCTGGATTTGATTGAGTATCACTAAGATACAACTTCTGGAAAACTTACTTTCGGCCTGGAGGCTGGATAATCACAACATGGTTCAAGTTGCACTGCATACAAGGACGAAAGCCGCTAGTACAACTCCAAGAAGGCGACCACACTGATTACATAACATAGCTAACTGCGGCCTGCAGTCATTAGTTCTTTTGCTTTTCCGCGCCGGTCGAGAGATGGGGCAAGCGTCAACCTAACCTTGCGAACGGAAGACGATCCGTATTCATCAGTCGTAAAATCTGGCTCACTCATTTAGGGGACGGCTGAGGCAGCTATCTGAGATAGGTAAGTTCAGGTCACACATATCTCGCATGCCGCGGTTTTTGCACTTAACCACCCGCTTCCACAGTCTGATACTTTTGAGCACAACGGCGAGGAAGAAACTGATAGCTTGGGATCGATTGTAGTGCGGCTATTCTGCCGCCAGTGGACATGTCATCATGATCTAGATCTCCTTCTCACCATGACACCAGCCTCTTTGAATTTTTGGGTGTGTACGAACGACTCAAGTATTGTTGATTATTCGAGGAGTTAGACCAAATTCAATCCACGGCATTTATAGGAATGCCAGTGGCGGGAGTAGTGAAGTTGTGACTGCAGGCACGTGACCGACTTGACGTCATAGTTAGGAGTGCGCCGACACTTGGAGTCTCGTATAAAGTGGCTGGCGTCGTCCGCATACTTACCTTTGATCAGCCCACCCAACCATCCAAATTATTTTCAACATGTCCATCCAGCTCGCATTACGCTCTGCTCGCCCTGCCATATATCTAAGAGCATTTCGAGCCCCCATCGTAAGCATCTTTGAAGCGATTCTCAGTGATCCAACTATGTGTCTCACTTTTTTGAGTATAGGTGCCCAGGAATTTTGCAGCGTCGCCGCAAGGACAGTCGGGAAGTGGTCAGACTGCATCTCGACCAGACAACAACAACACCTTGATCGTCCTCTCTGCTCTCGGTGCACTAGGTGGATTATATTACTACTACACCCGCGGACAGCCCGCCACCGACCGTGAATTCGCGCGGCAGAAGGAAGAAGAGATGAAAAGAAAGGTGAGAGAAACTGGGGAGGCAGGGAAGAGCCGAATGGAAAGCGTCACCGAGCAGGGTCGGCGAGACTACGACCAGGCAAAGGTGAGAAACGTTTCATTCTGGATACAAGTTTTATGAATGGCGTCTAGGCTAAGGTACAAGATGCTACCGCCGCTGCGCATGCTCGCGCTACAGAGGCACGCACAGATTTGACGGAACGGGCACGACAGAGTGCACACGAAGCGCAGGTCAAATTCGACGGGTTTAAGGATGATGCGGAACGGAAGATGAATGATGTACGCGACCATGCGGGTAAGGGAGTAGAAAGTGGTAAGGAGGAGCTTTCGCGTCAAGCGCGTGAAGCAGAGAATAAAACCCGTGGTTGGTTTGGTTGGGGAAATTCGAAGTGATTACGGAGACGAGTACGAAGGAAAGATGGCGGGGACACTATAGGCAACTGATTATGATGTATAGTACTTGGTTGATTGCACACACTGGCAAACGGATTGAGTCGGACCACACTTGTGAGTTTTCGGGGTTAACCGGTCGTGTTAGCACATTCGTGTGAGCCATCTTATTCGGTTAGCTCAGTGCTCAGCGCTCAGCCTTCTATTACTCTCGTGTGATACAAGGTGTAGGTTGCTTTCCCGCATCCAAGGTGCAATCATATTCAGGTCACGAAGATGAGCGCCTTGCAGAACCGGGTCGTTCTCGTCGGAGTGGGGTAGTGTATAATTACGATCCACAGTGCCTTATCGTTGATTGTCCTCCCTGTGCAGAGGAGCAACGTGCTCTGGGAAAACGACCGTCGCAAAGCACCTCAGGAATATTCTACCGAATAGCGTCATAATCCACCAAGATGTGAGCACCTCATCTACTCCAAGCATGGTGAAAAACTGATTGCTCGCAGGATTTTACTCCGGTGAGGCTAGTTTCCCATCAATGGACAAGTCAGTTCCTCACTCATTCATAGCCCGAACAAACGATCCCAATCAACCGACTTTATAACGTCGCTGACTGGGACTCCCCTCAAGGAGCTATTGACTGGCCTCGATTGAGGGCGTTTCTAAAGAAGGTCAAGGCGAACGGGCAGATACCTCCTGACCATAGAAGCCATGACCACATGAACGAACAGAAGAAGATCCCTCTATCTGATTCGGCCTACCGAGAATTTAGAAACCGGTTTCACGAAGTCGAAGAAGAACAAAGAAAGAAAGGGTTCCGGATTATATGGGGTCTCGTCGATGGGTTTTTACTTTATTGGGACAATGTATTGTGCAACGATTCGCTGGGGGATATCTCTCTGATCATTATACAGGAAGTTATAGACCAACTAGATATCCGATTTTTTCTTAGAGTGCCGCATGACGTTCTCAAGCACCGCAGGCATGAAAGACATGGATACCATACGGCAGGTAAACGCACGCTCGCCGTTAGAATGATGTGTTATTGACGATTTCTCCCCCTCACTAATGCCACGCGTTCTACCTCCGCTTAATTTCTGACGTCACATCACCTCTACTCCCGCATAACACGTCGGTCGTATCGTCTAACGATTCCATTAATCCTCTCTATCACCGCTCGGACCATTGATCTCCTCAATGGCTACCCGTTCGGAGAGCAATTCAATCCAGAGGGGTCACTCTGGCGGGACCCCCCGATGTACTGGGAACACATCGTATACCCAGCGTATCTCAAGGCGAATGGGGGTATGTTCGAGAACGGAGATGTTGAGAACGGGAAGCTCAGCGGTGAGAGAGTTCCGGATCTGGTGGTGATCGAGCCTGCTCGAAAGGGAGTCGAGATGAGCATAGACGACATTGTCCGACGTTGCTGTGATGTACTTTGGGATTTTGCCCATGCCGCGACGGACGCTTAGGTCGGTAATGTAGCAAATTCACGGGATCTGCGTGAACGTCTCACGGTGCCTGTGTCAAACAATCACATGCGTCGGTAGTCATGGTTGGCTTGTGATTGGCTGCTAATACATTACATCAAATCAGGAGCCACAGCTCCGACGCCTTTTAACCGAACCCCCACTGTCATCTTCTCTTGTCCTAATCCCTCCCCCGTATATCCAATGGCCCAAGTCATCGTCGTAGGTGGTGGTCTCGCCGGCCTCTCTGCCGCACACACTCTTCTCGAACGCGGTGCCAATGTCCTCTTGCTAGATAAGCAAGGGTGTGTGATTCTCCTCTGCTGAACCAACAACGATGCGCTAACCTGCCATTGCAATTCAGGTTCATGGGTGGCAACTCTACCAAGGCAACTTCCGGAATCAATGGCGCAGGCACCCAAACACAACAAGAAGCTGGGATCCCTGACAGCGCCAAAATCTTCTTCGAAGACACCAAGCGCTCGGTAAGCACTTGCCTTGGTGTCAGAATATGTGGCAGCTTAATTGTGGACCTTCAGGCCCGTGAACTCGCCCGGGATGATCTCATTGGTGTTCTCACTGGACGGTCCGGTGATGCGGTCAACTGGCTACAGAACAAGTTCGGCCTCGACCTCTCCAAGGTCGCTCGTCTTGGTGGTCACAGCCAGCCTCGTACGCATAGAGGAAACGCTCAGTTCCCCGGAATGGTGTGTCTTTAGTGCGATACTACTGGGCACGACTTCTTATCCTATGAGCTTCCAGGTTATTACCTATGCCCAGATGGAACGCCTCGAGGACCTGGCTGTCAGCCAACCCGACAGAGTCAAGATCCTCAAGAAGGCTCGCGTCAGCAAGCTCCTTAAGGATGAATCTGGTGCTGTAAATGGTGTCGAGTTCGTCCGCAACGGCAAGACCGAGACTGCTTATGGTCCTGTTGTTCTGGCTACCGGTGGTTACGCCGCGGACTTCACTTCAGATTCACTTTTGAAGAAACACCGTCCCGAATACTATGACCTCCCCACAACTAATGGTGACCATTGCACCGGTGATGGGCAGAAAATGGCACTTGCCATCGGCGCCAGCGCTGTAGACCTTGAAAAGGTCCAAGTGCATCCAACCGGTCTCGTGGACCCCAATGAACCAGACGCTAAGGTCAAGTTCCTTGCCGCAGAAGCTCTCCGTGGTGTCGGCGGTCTCCTTTTGGACAAGAATGGCGACCGTTTCGTCGATGAACTTCAACACCGTGACTACGTCACTGGTAAGATATGGGAGAATGGCAAGGTGCATATCTCTTACGATTGTTCTAACTGTGACCTTAATCTCCCTGCTCCTCAACAGTACCCTATCCGCCTTATCCTTAACGGCCAGGCTTCTCGCGAGATAGAATGGCATTGCAAGCATTATGTCGGCCGTGGCTTGATGAAGCGATTTGAGAGTGGTGAGGCGCTTGCTAAGGAGATGGGCATCTCGCCCGCGTACCTCAAGAATACCTTCGACACTTATAACGCCGGGGCAAAAGCTAAGAAGGATCCTTTCGGCAAGAAGGTGATTGCTTTTTATGAGCTTGTCATTCTCTTGCATTGACTCTCGGTAGTTCTTCTCGTCTGGAGAGTGGACTATGAATGATTACTTCAACGTTGCTATTATGACCCCTGTTCTCCACTACACGATGGGTGGTCTCGAGATTGACGCCGAATCACGTGTGATCGGGAAGGACGGTAAACCAATTTCTGGTCTGTTCGCCGCTGGTGAGGTCGCTGGCGGTGTCCACGGTGCCAACCGACTGGGTGGTTCGTCGTTGTTGGGGTGTGTCGTCTTTGGGCGTGTTTCCGGAGATTCTGCAGCAGCCTACCTTCTGCGCACCACGAGTGCAGTCTTTGAGAAGGCTGGCGGTCGCCTTGGTGCACTGGCAGGGCAACTCGCACCTCAACCTTCTGCGTCTCAAACTGCTCCTTCGACGCCAAGCGCTGTTGCCCCTTCCTCAGTAGCCAAGGAGTTCACTTTGGCAGACGTCGCCAAGCACAACAAGAAGGATGATATCTGGGTTGTTGTGAACGGACAGGTTCTCGATGTCACATCGTTCCTACCTGATCACCCAGGTGGAGAGAAAGCAATCCTGCTGTACGCTGGCCGTGATGCCACGGAAGAATTTAACATGCTCCACGATCCCAAGGCAAGCCTTTTGTCTAGCCTCCTAGTTTTGCAGTACTTGACATTTCACCTAGGTTATTCCAAGATACGCACCTGATTCCGTGATCGGTGCGCTCAAGAAGTAAATAGACCATCGCTTCCGATTGGGCCTCGGATGCTAAAAGCTATCGATTGGTGAAAACGGTTGCGGATTGGCCGACATTATTGTTATCGTAGCATGTACAATCTATTTATTCCCTCGCTTCTTGCACTCTCTGAATTGTAATTGACATATACCGGTATGTAACGCCATCCACACGAGGATACAACCCGAAGATGCAGGGTGGTAAAGTATTTTATGATTCGACGTCGAACACCCTGAATTCGCTCTAGTCCGAAATGAATAGGGTCACGAGCGTTGGAACCGTTATGAGAACTTCCATTTGCAATCTGATCCGAGGCAAAGACGCAACTGATGGAATTCTGTCCAATTGCCACATGATCGTGACAAAGTCGTGGGGCGGATCCTCGACGAGACTCTTCGTATTCTACACCTTGTTTGTTCCAGCCGAGCCAAGTTGTCAAGGAGCAATCAGGAACATTTTAGAGAATCGTCACCCACGGTTTACGCGACACCTATGACCCGCAGGCCAGCGTCGTACACAATACGGCAAGGACTAGAACCGAACACACGACAAGCTGCCATGGACGCGCGGATGAGCAACATGGATAAACGTATTATCACCTGCGAATCTCGCGTGCGCAACTCTGGGCTACGCCTGTTGCTGTTCCCTCTCCTTTCTGTCCCGCCGTCTTCTCCCTTTTTTCCATCCACACTGTGAGAGCATCTTTAGGTTTGGCTGGATGGGGATGTTTCAGCATGCTCTTGGTTGCACCTCCACCATGGCACGCTTTTGAATGCTGATCCGTGGAAAAAAGAAGGCCCAAGCTCCGGGTCTCGACACACGTGTGGTGCCGAGCTTCTCCTCGGCGGGTCTGCAAGTGGATCGGATCTGTTGCAGGACGCTGCCCACATAGGCACAAAAGGACGTACTATGTGTGGACCTTCGGGGTGGCGTTTAAATAGGGCCGAGCGCTCGAGTCCATGGTACGCGCGTTGTGTCCTTTCTTTTCCTAATACATGTCTGCCGGGCCGCCATCAGGGTACTTTCATCCTCAACACGAGTGGTACGAGCTATTGGGACGGGACGCGGAAAGGTGTGTCGATCATCACGACGCTTCCGGTGCTCGAAATTGATCTTGGTGATAATAGGGGGCGACCTGGAGGTTCTGACCGAGGTTGGGGCATGGTACCACATTGGACTTCGTCACAAACGTCATCGATCAACCGACCTGTTGAAATGGAGAGGTTGGAATGATCAATATGTTTATCTTCGGGAGCTTACGGTCGCGCTCGACAGCACCATGTATGCCCGTCCGCCATACGTCGAAGATGGATATATGCAAAGGCACGTCGGTGCAGGTATCCCATTTCCCCTTGCTATTCGGTGAGCGCTGTTTTCGTCTCACGGATGTTCTTACTGAGCTTGCATCAGACGACCACCGCAACTTCATGTACAGCCGCGTACTGTTACTACGGTCGCAGCGGCTCCCTTCCCGGCGCTCGCGAGCCACGCGTCGCGAGCACAAGCCTATCATTCTATCGACGGCATGGACCGTCAACCCGATCGTCCACCGGCAAGGTCGAATCCGTTCGGCGTCGGCCCGAGGTTGCATAGTGACCTCACGTGCCTTGAAGCCGTCGATGGGCCAAGCCGTGACACCGTGGAAGCCATCCCAGCGAGCCAGGCCTGGGAAGAGACGGTCGCAACCGCATTCGGGCCGCAAACCGGTCATCCACTCCAAATCCGCTCGCGGGACGAAAGTAGACCCACGCGCATACCGCCTCGTTCTTTCATTGACGGGGGTGTGACTCCCGTGGACACAGCACACCCACAGGTCGCGGATGCCAGTGGGGATGAGGACGTGTGCACCTTCTTCTGCGAATGGACGGACGAACGTGGTACGTGCAATATGGAAATCCTCGGCGACAGGATTTGGGTGAGCCATCACCTCGGCCACCACCACAATGTCGTTGGACACGAGAAATCCCAGCGTGCCTGTCTCTGGCTGGGGTGTTCCGACACGATGAACAAGGGAAGCTTGGCGCGGCATGTGGTCTCGCGTCATCTGCGCGCGGGCACGAGCTGTGGGTTTTGTAGTAAAGTGTATTCGCGTGCGGACGTTGCCCGAAGGCACGTCAAGAAATGCAAAGCCGCGAATGGAGTGTCGGTACAGCAAAATCCGACCAAGTAACGAGTAGGTTCTTGTTTATTATGATGATGCTGGATGTCCACGAAAACTCTGGCAGATGTACGAAATGTCGTGGGGATATAGAGATCGTAGGTCTGGCGAGGATCAGGGTGGTCCATGGGACTGGCGGGTTTCGGCTCGATTGTGTGTTACACCATTGGAAACCTATACGGCGCATTGCAAGCGAAGTAAAATCAAGCCATCCACCATACCCTGTTGCAGATGAGATAGTGTATGTGCGCGCTTTTGTGGTGTTACAGACAAGGAAATGATCAATACCGGTGTCGATACATTTGCTACAAGGATAACGTAGTCGGTAGAAAAGATTGATTCACGAGGGTTTCACATTTCCAACTTGGACCTCCTCTAAGGGAATGCGGACCAAGCGTTCCCCTGATGCCAGCTCGAGGCTTGCCAGTGACGCGTCTGACTCCGCGTATTGTTGTCGATTGGCTACTATAAGCATGAATGAGCAGCGTGCCATCATGATAAGCGTAACGCTACACGCACGAAAGTGTCCCAGTATGCGGAACATGTTGGGCCATTGTTCTAGCACTTGGCCGTGGACTACGATCGGGCGCAATCAATGTGGGTCGAGAGCACCACGAGCGCTTGTGGACACTCACCCTGGCCTGCGTCTGCCATGACCTCTGAATCATCGGCGAGGCCCTCGATACGCTTCACGAAAAGGGTACTTGCGCGTTCGAGGGCCGCGATGGCTTCGAATTCCTTTTTCTTCTCTGCCAAGCGGTTGAGAGAAGCGGGATTGGTCGACTGCGAAGCCGCGGCGTGCACATGAGAGACGCGGTGAGATTGACGCATAGATATTGGTCACGTGGTGTCCCATCTGATGTCGTGTTCATTTTGGCTTTGTCGACTTTCCGTAGCTTTCGGTTTTCGAACGCGAACGTCGCCATTGATCATGCCCGTCACCCGCTCTTCCAGCCGCCAAAACTCTCGACAGCCGTCAAGCCAGCCCCTTGCAACCCGTCGCCCAGGTATATCGAGCAATGCCGACACAAAGAGAACACCAACGAGTAACGAAATTATTGTTTTGTCTTCCGACGATGACGAGCCTCAGTACAAAGGAACCTCCAAGTCCAAGAAACCGTCTAGCCGTCCCGTGAGGAAAAAGGCAGCTACGTTTAGAGCGCCACCCGTTGTCACCTCCGGCGATGTCCTCGAGTTATCATCGGACGAGGAGAGTTCCTCCAAGAAACACGCTCGAAAACAGGTACAATCGTGCGGGACCGTAGACAAGGGCGCTCAGCGTACCATAAAGAAGCTCAAAGAGGTCCGTCTTTGTTGCTTCATACCTCCTTTTAGGCCCCTATTCATGTTATTTGCGGCCCGGGTAGGACCTCAAAGGGGCCGAACGACGACTTGAATTGGCTTCTCGGGAGGTAGAAGAGCTTAAAAGAACGCGTGAATGTTCTAATAAGGATGTAAGCGCTGTTTATATCATTCGATTTTATTCTGATCCGTGTGTGCAATCAGGCTTTGTCCGGGTTAGAAGAGTATATCTCATGCGAAGTGTGCACAGTCACCATGTGGTCACCGTACACGTCAGTCTTTCTCCATATATGCGCTTACTCTGGTTGTTGACAGTATTCTCGCAGCCTCTCAGGGTGTGGTCATTCGTTCTGCAAGGAATGTCTTATCGATTGGTTCAGTAGAGCCCAAGCTCAGTATATGAACGCAAACCCTCACCTGGATGCCTACCGTGGTCCCGTAGCCGCACAGCTTCATAATCTCCTTCAGATGGTCCCTAATTTGCACGCATATGGTCTACATGGTGAGAACCACTTACGCGCGATCCTCGCTGAATTACGACGTCATCGACCCGAATATAACTGCCCCACGTGCCGCAAAGAGGTGTTGGACAAACCGGTCGAAGATTTTCGATTGAAAGGCCTTATAACAGAAATCGCGGAAAGGATGGGGGAGACGAGTCCACATCCAGTGACGACTTTGCATCCAGGGTCTGGTCCCTTCGATGATCTGTTTGCTGCGCCAATCGCGGCGAGCTAGACTTTCATCGTATTTCGTCCGGTGGTCGTAGATTTTAACTCTCGGTTTTTCAGCATGCTTCAGTACCTTGCATATGCGGCACATGTGTATCATGGATGTTTGGCTTTTGTGTGGATCCCATCGTAGACACCCCTTAAGCTAGTGATAGTTTGTGTAGTTATTATTATCACTCTTACCGTGTCGTTCTCACATCTCGAATCATGGTTATATAGGCTGGGAGTGCCATACGACCTCTCTTTTACTCCCTCTACCACGCACTCTCCATTCCTCATATATACCAACTTCGGAGTTTAAAAGCGGGTTTCAAGTCAGTGGATTGTCAACATGTTCGCTTTCGCACGCAGCATCCCTTTCAACCGTCTGCGAGGTGTGTCGGCAGTAGCCTCATCATCACATTGTTGCCTCAATTGTTCTGCACCCCCACAGCCGGTAGTTCTCTGTTTGAGGTGCATTTTGCAGTTGCTCCATTGCCGGATCCGCCATCACCATGGACGTTCCACCTACTCCACTAGCAGTATCACAGTCTCTTCCTTCAAATTCCACGCCAGCTCTGCGCCAGATATCGCCTGCTTGGAGTAGTTGTTCCTCCGAGCGCCTGAACGAGGAATGCCGAATGGTTCTCTCGGATCTCACCAGGCGTCTCCAGGTTGTTTCTTATGACACCCTCGTCAGATCAGCACTCGGTTCGGAACCACCTGCATCATTCCGATCACTCAATCGGTTAAAACGAAAAATTCATTCGGTCAACAACCTCTTGACTCAACCTTCAAAGTCGCGTTCGTCCGAAACTGAGGCCTTCAAGCCGCTTGGTAGCATGATTGAAGAGATATTCATGCAAACGTCTCGCAGTTTTTTCTCTTATGATTCAAGCCCGGATACCACTGCCTTCTTGACTCGAGAGAACACTTTCCGTCCAGATGCGTATATTAAACGTCGCGAAATCAAGCCAATGGATGTTCATTGGTTTGACATTGCTATCCCTTTCGGGTTCAAAAGGACGAACAACATTGCGGAAAGGTTGGACGTAGGTCACAATCACTTAGTTCAAGTCAGGTCTGACAACCCCTACCGCATCAGAACGAACGAAAGATGATGTGGAGCCTGCACAACATCATGCGCGAGGACCCGCTTCGTCGCTTCGTCTTTGGAATCACAGTCGAAGATACAAATATGAGACTCTGGTTAGGAAATCGTGCATTCCTCGCCGTCTCAGAGTCGGTTGACTTTATTCAGGTAGAATCTTTTTGACTGCATCATGCGGTAGATTTCAGTCCTGATTATGGATGCTTAGGACATCGACACCGCGATCTCCCTCTTTCACTTGATTGCGAGCCATAATGATGTGGGCCTTGGTTGGGATCCCACTGTTCAGCGCGAATGGGATCAAGCCTCAGGAGATGCTAAATATGTGTTTATGATTCGCAACAAGCGTTTTACCACCATCAGGCCACTCGCTACGTATGGCGCAGACTCAATGGTTGGTCGCGGCACCAGGGTGTTCTTAGCGGAAGCTGAGGATGGGCGTGAAGTTGTGATCAAGGATTCTTGGCGAGACAGCGAGCGCCTCTCTGAGGGAGCCATCTTGGAGGAAATTCTCCAGGATGTCCGGAAGAAACTCGGAGAGGAAGCAAGAGTGGCGGAGAAATGTTTTGTTGCGATTGACTGTTTTGAAGATGTCTTCCTTGCCCCGGGAAAGCTTGACCGAACGGTTATCCCTGATAATTACATCCCAAAGTAAGCCTGCCTCAAGGTCGTGCACACCCTTCTTTGAAAATCTTTATCCAGTACATTCGATGTACCAGACTCCATGCAAAGTCTCCCCTGTGAACGTCGAACAATCCCATGCAGGACGCATGCTCGCACCGTTTTCAAGGATGTCGGGGTTCCTCTCCAGGCCGTGTCTTCTCTGACTAAAAGTTTTCTGTGTCTACGCGATGCCTTGCAAGGTAACCAGTTTCGGTTGTTATTCTTACTCACGACTCAAGGATGCATAGGCCTGTATTATTTGCACCGCGCTGGCTGGGTCCACCGGGATTTCAGTGCTGCCAATGTATTGTGGGTTGAAGTGGATGAAAAACACCATGTGGGCAAGCTAGGCGATTTGGAATACGCCAAAAAGGTTGACTCTGAAATCTCGCACGAGGTTCGAACGGTGGGGCATCACCAAATCTTTTATGGCAAACACTCATGATCTATAGGGAACAATGCATTTCATGGCGATTGAGGTGGAACAACAGGAGTATCTCTTTACGCCCGAACCAGATCTGGACTTTCGTAAAGCTTCAAGTTCGACACCACCTCCACCATTTCGCATGAATTATCTCCATGACCTTGAATCCCACTGGTGGGCTGCTATGTGGATTCTTTTTTTCCATGTTGACAAGGATTCACCACCGGAGGACATCGATAAGCAGCTGCAGTCATTTAATCAAGCATTTCCTTCTGCGCTCGAGACCTCGTCGCGCCAGAACTTTTTTAAAAATGGGCGCCGACTTCTGGCTGGCTACGAAACCCTTTCGAAGACATGCACTGATGGATGTGCACCCGTGTTTAGCCTTGCTGCAAGTCTGCACCAATTCTATGAGGAGGCTGAAATGTCATTTCCCATCATTGAACTTGATGACAACCTTGTCGTTGAAATACACGAGAAGGTGCGGAATACCTATGCAGAAACTGTGGAGTCTCTGCAGAAGTCCAAAGATATCATGTTGCAACCCCTTTGCATAGCTGTACAAAAGAGGATGTCAGATAACCCATTTACTGAAGGGTAGGAAAGAGGCTTTGGTGGGTATAGTGTTGATTCCATCTCAGTGCCCACTTGTTTCTTCTACTATTCTATCTTCTGGCCTGAGGGTTGTAGCATCTTTGTTGACTTTCAGCATGTTGATTGTTTATGAGTGCTTTCTGACACTCCCTAGGGTGGATTTAATTTGTATATCCTAGGTCACAACTTCCTAGGTGGTCCTGCTTGTAGCCTAGGACTTGAAATATCATACAATATCCACATATGAGAGCATCAATGTCCTTCTAGGAAGGACATTCTCACATGAGAGTACTAGTGTCTGTTAAGGCTATGTTGGAATTCCGGCGACAACTCTGGTCAACTCCAGATTTGACTCCGAAGTTGCACGAGGGGTTTTGGACTTCAGCTTCAGTGACTCGGAGTGGAGCGCTGCACCCTTACTGTCCTTATCGGTGGTCCCAGATTTCGGAGGACAAAGGGGATGGAGTGGGTTGAAGAGATGAACTCAAGGTGGAACAAGACGAGAGAGGAGTGCTGGGGAAGTCTTAGTCGATATTCTATATCCTTATGAGTCGCTGCCTGCGGTACCAGACTCCGTCCCTGTCCCCCGTTGAACTTTCTTTCCTTTTTTGTGCCCTGGTCCCCGGCGCTTCGCAGAGCGCGCCCGCGGACGCTCCAGTTCCCTGCGCTTTGCCATTGCTTCGTGACCCGGTCTCTGTTGAGGTTCAAGTCCCTGTCCCCATCCCCGTCCCTGCATCCCTGCATCCTCGTCCCTGTCCCTGTCTCCACATCCCTGCATCCCCGTCACATCGCTGCATCTTTGCATGCGCCTGTCCCCGCATCCCCGTCTGCCTGTCCCCATCCCCGCTTACCAATCCCTGTCCCCGCGACCGTGTCCCTGTCATGGCATGTCCCCGCTTACCAATCCCCGTCCCCACCTACCTGTCCCTGTCTCCGTGAGGGTGTGTCCCCGCTTACCAATCTTTGTCCCCGCCATGGCATGTCCCCGCGACAGTGTGTGGCGTGTCCCCGCCTACCCGTCCCCATCCCCGTCCCCGCCATGGCACATCCCCGCTTACCAATCCCCGTCCCTGCGAAGGTGTGTCCCCGCAATGGCCTGTCCACCTGTCCTCTGTCCCTATGTCGCCACCTACCTATCCACCCATCCCCCTCACATCCCCATCCAAGCACCCCCGTCCTCACGTTCCTACATGCTCCTGTTACTGTATCCATCCCTGCATCTGTTACCCTGTTCCCGTCT
>JBBPLQ010000260.1:0-32775 GCA_038089855.1 Royoungia palumana
AACGGGAATGGGTGCGTTTCTTGCCTTGCATGGTCTATCAAGCTTGCCCCCTGACTGCGGTCCTGCTTCCTAGTTCCATCTCAGCTGTATTGGTTTGGCCTCGGTCCCGGACGGATCGTGGTTCTGTGATGCCTGTAGAGCCAAGCAAAAGAATGCCAGGCGCGCCGCGAGGGGTGCTAAGAAACGTGTCGGTGGCGCACGTTCTGGTGGCAAGGCCGCAAACAACTCTTGACGTGCCCGCGCCATGATCTCCCCGCATGTATGCTCACCTCGTCTTATTATTCACCGTAATCGCGACCCGAGTATGGTTACCCGGCTCAGTGCCTTTGGACTGGAATGGCTGTTGCTAGTTGCTAGAATCTGTTTTATCTCGAGTCTTGATCACTGAATGACTAGAGTGGTTGGTCACCCGTGCTGTGAGACGTGCAAACGGATACAAAGAGCCCCCTCGCGGGTTTCAATGCCATTGCGAGGAACCGAGACGTTACCACAGTGCTGTACAATAAAAAGACGAGCAGAAAAAGTTCATATACATAGTAAAATAGGCCTCAGCGCCGCTTAGATCCCCGACCGTCATCCAAGCCTGGCGACATGCGACGCTTCCTGATCGGGTTCGTCAGATCACCGGCACGATCACAGCTCGAAGGAGAAAAATAAAAGCACCTGCCATGCCCGCGATCCTCTGGTTCTCGCGACGGGGTCCTCGTACTCCCGTCCTTGGCAGTACCGCCGTAATCCAAACCCTCGACCGCAGGCGCGTTTCCGTCTCGGTCCTTGTATCTATTTTGATTCCGAGGTCCTGTTGGGACGCCCGGGGGGAGCGGCGACGCGGGTCTCGCCGGTCCTTGTGGTGCTGCACGTACACGAGAGGAGGTCAACCACGAGGACGGCGCGTTCGTAGGAAATGACGTACGTCCATCGTATCTTCCCCTTCCGCGACCAATGAATCCCCCTCTGCCACGTAATCCCTGCGCCATCGCCCTCCCACGAAACTGGACGGGAGGCGCGCCACGTCCGACGTGGCCAGGCGTTGGTGTGGGCACCTGAACGGGCGTCTGCACCGGCACCGGCACGGGCGTCGTGTTGCCCTCCATGCCACCCCCGTACATGCCCTGTCCCATCGGCCCTTGCTCCTGCTCAAAAAGGGACAACGCGGTCACGGAACGCGACGGATATTCATTATGTGTTGTATAGCTAGAAGTAAGAGGGACTCATCCATACCTGCATACCGTAGTCAGCGTTCATTCCCATTCCCATCATGCCGGGTCCTGGGCCACCTCCAAATCCGTCCTGCATGCCCAACTGTACACCCTGTTCGGACGTGCCATTTGCTACGACTGGCCCTACAGCGCCGGGCCCTGGGCCATCTTGCATCATGGGGCCTCCACCCTGCATCTGCAAACCCAAGTCACCGTTCAGACCCATGCCCATTGACATGTTCATCGCTCCCATGCCAGACATGTCCATCATGGCGTTCATTCCGACATTGGCACCCATCATGTTCGCGCTCGAGCTGTTGTTCATCATGGCGTTGGCGCCCGTCATCACCATCGTACGCAAATCGGGAGGTAGCGCCGTAAGTTGGTCTTCTGGCATGGCTGCAAAATTCTGTGCACACAAGTCAGCTTTTTTTTTCGCATGTGGCGACCGTCGGACACGCACGAGGACGTTGGTTTTGAGTACGTTCGCGAGGTCGCCTAGATCTCGTCTCCTGTAGCAATATGCTTCCCAAGAGATCTCGTCGAACCCATAGTTGAACCAGTCGCTGATGTCTGAGCCCGGCCGACGCCACGGCTTTTCGGACATTGCGCTGAGATCCACTTCGAGGATGGAACGACCGTCGAGAATTCCAGGTAAATCTGGGTTTATCGAAGGATGCGAAGGGGGAGCAGTCGCAGGAGGAAGTATGGATGAATCTGGTCCTTGGTCCAGGCGAGTGTCCGTCGTTGAAGATGGGGCAGTGGGGGGTATGGAGGGAGCGGGTGGTGGGAGTGGTTTTGCTGGGGCGCCTCGCTCATGGGGAGTGTATTCGGTGGTGAGTTGTGAAGGTAGTGCTGGGAAATGTGAGCATGCAAGGAGAAAAGAAGGAGACCGATGTACGTTTACTCGTTTGGGTGGTAGGACGTGGAAGGGACCGTCCCGCGGCATTTTGTTGTCTATGCCAGTATGAGTACCGTGCGGGGCGAATAGGACGGCAGAAGGTGCGCACCGAAAATCGAGGGAGCGAGAAGTCGGTTCCATGATGATTTCGACATCCTGGACACCGACTGTGAGCACGAACATCAAGCATGTCGCGAACACGTACGTCCTCGTCGCTCTCCCCCTCCTCTGCTACGCCATTTTCTCCGTTTTCTTCTTCTTCTCCGTTTTCTTCTCCTTCTTCATCGTCCTGCTCGTCCTCGTCGGGGGGCGGACCGAACGGAGGCTCTTCGTCTGCCTTGGCTTCGAAATCCTCGAGTACGCCGTTGGACGGTTTCGCTGCCTCGACTGGGACACTGTAACAGACGTTTAACAACGGCAAGATAGCTCACCCGGCCGAGGAGAACTCACGGTTGCGACACTGGTGATCACACGGAAGAGCAGATAGGTTGAGAAAACGGATGGTATTGAGCAAACAAAAATACAGCAAGCAGAGACTCGTTTCGGAGCCTCGGAAGGGTCGAGTCTGAGCTGTGTTCTTACCAGAGGTCGCCCCCACCGTCGTGCCCGTCTCACCGTACAAAAAGGCATCGTCGTCGTCCCTGGCGTGCGAGGTCAATACTGAACGGCAGGTGTGCTGAGGGACAGACGGACATTGAGCTCAGCGCTGCCCACCGACCACGAATGAGCGGATACTCGAAAGCAAGCAGAAGACAAAAGCACCGCGTGACAGATTCGTAGTGTTACGCGGCGTGACCAAACAACCTGTCATGCTCCTCCTCGCACCCCGACTCACACCGCGTCTCTGCACCCGCGCGTACGCCGTCTCCATCGACCCGCCCGTCGTGTACGATGGCAAACCCGTCCCGCGTCGCTACGACGAGCGAAAAACGTACCTCTACAACCAATACACCCGCATGCTAGCTCAGAGCAGCGACGCGCCCGTTCTGTTCCTCCAACACAAGGACTTCACCGCCCGCAAACTGCAGGTTCTCAGACGCGAGATCGAGCTCGCTAGCACGCGATTCGCACCCTCGTTGGCATCCCCGTCGCCCACCCCGGCAGGTCAGCCGTCCCTCACCGTCATGCGGACGTCCATCTTTGGCGTCGCGCTACGCGACTCTGCGCCTATCGACGCAGACAAGACGAGAGAGATTGCCAAGCTTGTCGAAGGTGGCTTTGCTGTCCTGACGCTGCCCTCACTCAGTCCGCCGCAACTCAACGCCATCATTCGCGCCATCGATCGCGTCGTCCCTCCAAAGAAGAGTCAAGACCCAAAACCAAACAAGAGAAAGGGGAGAGACGAAGACCCGGACTGGATTCCTGGGAGACCGGTCCCAAGGGTCCGGCCGGTGTTGTCGCCTGAACTCAGGGTGATGGGTGCACTCATCGAGGGGCGCGTCTTCTCTTCTGCTGGGGTCAAGGACGTCGCAAAACTACCGCCGCTCGACACCCTAAGAGCCCAGATTGTTGGGTTGCTCTGCACACCCGCCATGCAACTTGCCGCGGTGCTTAGCCAAGCTGGTGGAGGCCAACTGGCAAGGACGTTGGAAGGATTCAAAAAAGGTTTGGAGGATGGACAGAGCGCAGACACATCATCATCGTAGTGTCGACGACCATGCTTACATCTGTTAATCTTAATCTCCTTGCAAACAAAACTCCCAGGTCCGGTCTTCCCCTCCCTCGCCTGTCTTTCCATGGCCGTATACTCTTTCCCCTTTGGTCATTCGGTGTTCGTAGCCCTGCCATAGATCTCTGTGAAACACAAACGATCGCAGCAGTTTATACCGTGGACTGCGTTCTTCGCCAATCCTCGTGGGCTTGGGGGGTGTTTTGGCCAGCCGGGGAATATCCCTGAGAGGTGTGAGCTATCGAATCAGATACTTTGAATTGGACATGCCATGCAGTATACGGCGAAACATTTCGGAGTGTGATCAGCACAGTTCCTCTGCAAACCCCAGGTACTGACGGAGCATCTATATCAGACCCAGAGACGTCATCCTCTGGACTTTCGTCATCCTGCCATTTTCGCCTCCGGGCGGGATGAGCGACCGGTGTCGATCCAAGCGTCAAGCATTGTGGTGCAACACGAAGAAACTCCAATATAAGACGCTGGTTACACAGAATGTTTCTATCCTGGTCGGTGATACCCTTTCCTGGACGAACGGGCGGTGAGCGACGACGACCGAGCCCGAGCAGCTTACCAGCATGCGGAAAATTCCAAACGATCCGATCCCACCGTTTTCCTTTCAGTGCAGGATGTCGTTGCAGCTTCGTCGCGTCGACGTCGAACAGGACGACGACCCCGCGTTGTCGGATCGTATGCACGATCGCTTGTGCGTCTGGGTATTTGGCGAAACAGGCCACTTCCGAGTCGTACGACGTCGCGGTGACGTTCCCTGGGACGAGATGCGCGAGCGAGGGAGGCGCATCAACGATGAGCGCTCGGGCGAACGAAAAGTTGCCCTCCCCGACGAGGAGGATCTTGTCTGTGGGCTTGAACGGCACGGTCCGCGTAGCCCTCGCCGTGTTTGGGGGCTTCTTCTGGGGCTTTCTGGAGGCGACATGAGAAGCGTGTTCCGCCTTGGATTTGGCTTTCAGTCTGGATTGTTGTGATTGAAGGGTGACCTTGAGGGAAACTTTCTTTTTGTGAGCCATCTTGGAGGCGGTTGTTTGGATCAGAGGCTGTTGCCAAACATCCGCACGTCATTTGGACACGGACCATCCATAGTCATACCTCGGCTGCACGTCGTCGTCCCATTCACACTTGAAAGGCGAAGATGGTACGTCTGTTTCGCTTTTATGGCTTTGCGCCGAGCCTGAGGATGGTTCAGCCCACACAATTTGAGCTGCGACGCAAAAATGCCCAATTCGCCAACGCCGTCAAGTCAGGCAAGAAAGCTGTCAAGCCGTCACGACAGGACCAGCTATCGAAGCGGAGCCCAGTCAGCTTGTGGGCCTTAGGGATCGTGTTGTTTGTAGTGATAGGTGGAGGCGGGTATCTCACTGATTCACTCGTTCTCGCTGACTGACGTGTCACTTCACAGTCTTATTCGAGTTGGCAAGAATACTGTTCCTGTAAAACATCAAAATCGTGCTGGAAGGTACATATCGTTCAAGTATATTCTACATTCCTAGCATATCGCGCACGAAAGGTGTGGGTTGTCGGATGTCAGTCGGTCATTGCATATCTATTGGACACATTTCCTGCATTTTATTTAACTCTCTTCTTCGACGTCCACCCCCGAGTTACTTGCTGTCGCGCTGATACTCATGCTCTGGCTTCTTGCACTCGCCGCACCGCTCCCCGTCGCTTGCTTGCTGCCAGAGCCAGAGGCCGTGTTCGACGGACCGGCTTCCTCGACGCCCTCCATGGCATCCCCCTCAAGTTCCTTTTCGTCAATCTTGACCTCGTCGCCCGCCCAAATTCGCGACGTAGGTTGCCAGATCATGGCGACATTGTCCTCGGACGTGCTTGCAGCCGTCCACTGTTCCCCTATACCTGGTGCCCAGCAAAAATCGGATGGCCGAGCAGTGTGACCTGCGTGAATCGAGCGTAAGCATGCTCGAAACTTTGTAATGGGTTCAAATGACTTGCCCCCATGGATGAACATCAGTTCTGGTGGTCCATCTTCCTGGTCATCAGGAGTTTGTTCGACGCCAATCTGTGCAAGGTCCCATATGTTGATCCGCCTGTCACTCGACGCAGAAGCGAATACGGATGCAACGTGAGGTGACCACGAGAGGTGCAAAACTTCATCAGTGTGTGATTCAAAGACATGCACTCTCTTCGACGTGTTGCGAGTATCGTGTAGTGCAATGGTCTAGGAAGAAATGTGCGCACGCAGCCATCAGAAGGCTCGTCGGCTTACCTTGTCTGCGCTACCAGTGATAAGGAGGTTCGGTTGAGCGGGGTTGAAGGAGCAAGCAAGGATTTCTCGATCGTGGGCTTGTACCTTCAAAGTTGGTTCCGCAGAAGATCGGGTATCCCACCTGACGCAAATAGGCACCCGCAAAAAATTCAAAAGTAATGGTACGCACAGGAGAAGCAGCTTGTCGTCACCGACACTCGCAAACACGTTTTCTTTCGTTGGATGCCAGTCGACGTCCTGCAAGCAAAAAGGTCAACGTTAAAACCACTGTTGCCTTGGCCACCTACCCCGACGACGGACGTATGACCTTTGTAGGTGGTAGTGGGCTCGAGAGTGCTCCTCGCTTTTGTGTACGAATTTACGTCCCATAAACACACGGTCATATCCTCAGATGCACCGAGAATATGTCCTGCCTTTGCTGGGTTCCAGGCGAGTCCGAACCTATCCTCGTCAACACCCCAAAAAGCAACACAACAGTTCACGTACCCTTCCTTGGTCTGTCCGACGAGCTTGATATCTGGCCTACACGCCCCTCCCCGCTCCGGCTCACTCGAATGCTTCGTTCGATCGAAGATGAATACTTCTCCAGATATCGTCTTCGTAGCGATCAAGTCTGGATTTTGCGGCATGTAACGCGCCCGGTTGACTTCGCCTGCATGGTTGATTTTTTGTATGATCTGAATACGTGGTTGGGGTGGGATCGTATGTCCACCGAGTTCGCCACGTTCGTCGTCATAGTCGCTGCGATCGAGTTTGTCTGCCCCAGGACCGTCGCGCTTCGGTATGTGCACGGTAGCGATCTGAAGGTAGTCTTGTGCTTGGCCAGAGGTGTGCGTGCCGAGAAGCAATCGATGGACCGTGTAGGGCTTGTTGGGTGGGCTGTCGAGCGGGTCGTGAGGGAGAATGGCTCGAACAAGGCGACACGTACGATTCCTTGTCGGGGAACCACTGGCAGGTCAGGCTCGGCCAGTCCAATGCATGCGTGATGACTAGATCGTAAAGATAGGGCGCGTTCTTCTTCCTGGCAAAGAATGAGTCGACTGTGCAGTGGGATGAGACGGTCTTGCTGACCATGTCTTGTACTCCTGCGCGAGCAGTAGGTTCAGATCGCAGCAACCAACAGAATCGGCAGACGGACCTCGTTGATCAACTTGTTCTCCTCCTCAGCAGCGAGGTCGTCTTCCATGTCCTCATCCTGTACTGTTGGTTTCATTTCTGGTACGGGCTTAGGACGGGCGTTAGTCTGTAGACAGAGATGGTGGCTTTTTTGGTCGAGACGCGTCGCGTCTGGATGGCGCGTTTGCAATCTCAGAGTCAGCACGCAAGTGGTAGCAGCTATCTAATGTATTCTCCGGGAGAATAAAGCCTCCCAACAGGCTTCAGCCTTGCTCGAAGTCGGGGGGTTCTCTATCAAGTGTATGGAAGACGAGGCGAACGCTCTATTGGTACTCTTTCTCCCATTTAGCAAAAAGCTTTTCCAAGTCAAACCGTGGATCCTCCGGGTTCGTGATTACTGTAGCGCAAAGGGGTCAAAAAGAGCCACGCGTTTTCGGGAAGTGAGAACAGAACAGACCACCGTCACCCTTTGCGCTCGCTTTCTTTTGACGCCATACATCCTTGGCTTGCGTTATTAATTGCTCTCGGTGGTGGATGGCGCGGTGCTCCTTCTCTCGGTCATGAGCTTTTTGCAGCGAACGGTGGTGGTAGATACCATAGACGATTCCGGACGCCAAGGCCGTATAACGAGCAACCTACGGCGAGTTGGACGCAAAAAAACAGGGTATTAGCCAGCGCTGGGAACGGGTTGCATGGACAGACGGACGTTCAAGGTCGACGACATGGCAAAACTCGAAAGGGCTGATTGCAGCACTGAGGAACATCAGTACCGTTTTACGCCCAGGGCACGTCGGGACCCACCTGGCGATTCAAAGTGCGGGTCAAGTGCAGAGGGTCAGCGGAGCAAGTCGGTGTACTCTTGCTGACTAAGCGTTGATCCCCTTCACGAGACTGAAGGTCGACGTCGAATGCCCGGTGGTCGAGACGATGAGCAATGCCCGTGCTACGTATAGCTTGCCGTTGTGAGAAATGCACGCCAAATGACGCCCGTCTTGCATCACTGGCAGCCAAGCTGCACGCACCCGTTCAGGGAAAAAAGACGCCAACTGGCCCTTCTTCCGAACGAACTGCGAACCAGCCTTTGAACGCCTCTCATGGACGAAGACGTTGACATGGACGCTCCGCAAATCTCCACCTTGCGCGACGAGAGCACACCCCCACCCGCACGCGGCTCAAAGCTCAAAGTCAAGTTGTTGGTGGGCGACAAAAAGAGTACCGGGAAAGCGTCGCCTCCGAGTGTTCCTCCCCCGGTACGGAAGAGCGTACCACAGAACACAACTCAGCTACAGCCTCAAACCGAAGATGTCGACGAGGAAGACGAAGAGGACCAGTTGATCGATGATGACGAACCAGCATCGATCGCCGCCCCGGTTGCTAGCGTGTCAGCAGGCACAAAGCGTAAAGCACCACCAAAGAAGCCATCACGACCCCGCAAGAACGACAAGCAAGACAAGGAGGATAAGAAGCCCGAGGGTGAGTCACGTCTCCATCCGCTTTACGTCGTTGCGTGCGGGACCAACACTGCTGTTCTTGATAGAACCTCAAGAACCTCCGGAAAGCGAGGTCGCGCAAAGCATCAGTGCAGCTGTTCAGCCAGAGAAACCACCGCCCAAGAAAAAGGCCGCGACCCGCAAAACCGCGGCGGCAGCCAAGCCAAAAATCAAAGTCCCCCCAAAGTACGTTGCCGTTCGATTTGCCCAGAAGTCGAGTCTCACACATACCATCGTAGAGGTGCCAAGGCCCTGGCAGCGGAGGACGCTGCAATGAGTGAAAGTACGTGTAGGTTGTGGTCGTGTTTCCTGCATTCTGACGGGTACCTGTAGCACACACAATCACAGCACCGTCTTCCCCACTCCCTGTTTCTGTTTCTGTTTCACGCGGCCCGTCTCCTGAACCTGAGGACGTCGAGCCACCACCACCACCACCACCACCACCACCCCCACCCCCGCCAGCGCCAGCAACGCCAGCCGCCACCAAAAATTGGAACTGGTTTTGCGCCTGTGCAGCCCTTGGATCGAACTGGCGCCAAAGTTCGTCAGTGGCGAATTGCAAACCGCGAGATCCGGGGCATTGCAGGCGGCCGTTGGTTTGCTCGCTCATGGGTTGGTGACAAGGAGTCGGAATTCGTCAATGCACAGGCTACTGTTGCCAAGATTGCAGAATCTGACAAGGTTGCCGTTCCCAAAGCGGTTAGTTCTATCTCTGCCCCTGTGGGCAAGGCTAGCAAGTCGAAAGCAGCCCGCGGTTCTGCGGGGATATCAGCGGCACCCTCTCGTTCAGGGTCTATAGTGCCTGAGCTGCATACCCCCAAGGCTCCCACGAAGATGCGCAACATCATAACTGGACCTGCATCGGAAGCTGGTGATGAGCCTGAGATGGTGGCTCCGGAACTACCTAGAGTATCTATGATGTTGTAGACTTCGTCATTCGTTATTTCTATTCCGCCTGTACTTTATTGCCTTGATTATGCCCTTATCGTGTTCTTGGTTGCTTGCCCGTAGTAGTCGCGTAACACCTAGCTAACTGGTTCCATGTCATTCCACCGTCATGGTCGTTCAATTTCGGCTTTCACGCTGGTTCACAATTGCAGGCTTGCCGGTCCATCGATCCACGCGACACGGGGGCACTTGTCCAATGGAACGTCTTCTCGGAGTAGACTTGGGCTGGGAGCCTCCTGTTCTCGTGTTCGGTACCACTCTAGCGCGACGCCGTCGTCCTTTCCAAATGCACAACGAATCCTCAGAGAGCCATTCAAGATCCTCTTCTGTGGACGCGACTCGTTCTCGTGCGCGGTGTTCAAGGAACTTCACCAAGCTAGAGGTGAGTCTATCCATATTACCCGCATCCAAGTGCGCGTTACCACCTGTAAACAGACGTTTGGAGCAGTCTGCACGTAGTCACGAACGCCGATGTAAGGACTGGCCGCAGAGGTTCGCGGATAGATGTGCGTATGTGGGTTTGGCCTCTTGTAGTTCTTCGTTACTTCCCGACTCCTTGATCGCAGCACCACTCAAAGTAGTCGGGGAGGCGGTTGGCGTCCCAGTGCATACAATACCAGAAGACAGAATTGCATTCAGACGGTGGCTTGTAAGTTTACTCCCATCTGTGCTTGCACGTGTATAATGCTGGGTCTTTCTTCGATAGCCTCCACCACCTTTCATCATGCATTCTGACAGTTGGCACCCTCAAGATGCGTCCCACCTACTCATCACAGCTTCCTTTGGCCGTATTCTTCCCAAGTCTATTCTAAGTCTATTCCCCGCTGACCAACGGTTGAACGTCCACCCGAGTTTACTTCCGGCTTATCGTGGGCCTGCACCAATCCAGCGGGCATTGATGGCTGGCGAACAAGAGACAGGCGTGTGTGTTATTGAGATGGGTGAAGTGAGTCGCAAAGCTGGCAAGCTGGTGGACGCAGGCGATATCTGGGCTGATGAACGGATGGTGCGCAGTTTATGAGCTACATTTGATGATGTCACTGCTATAGCTGGACAGACCGTACCAGAAGGTGCCGATTTCTTGTATATGCAAGACGTTCTTGCTACGTCAGGCGGAAAGCTTCTGGTCCAAGTCTTGCGTGACATGCTTTCGGGAAGAGTGAGGCGCATTTTACAATCGGATTATTGGAGCTCATGGAATGACAGGCTCGGAGCAGACCCCAGGAGACAATAACACCGCATACTGCGCATGCACCTCTCGTTACGGCCGCAGATTCAGCCGTTCACTTTGCATCACAAACTGCACATGTGATCACGCGACTGGAACGCGCCATTGGGCATCAACGTAAACTCACGGTGGGGGCAGCACTTCCTGATGGAAGGGGAGTGGTAGTCGCAGGTTTGCGAGTAATTTCACCCGAGCACCGACCAAAGGCATTCTACGAGACGGAATGTCCGACCGGATTGGCTTATTACTCGCGTGCGACGCGATCATTGGTTGTACGGTGTGCAGAAGAGACATGGCTGAGTGTGGACAAGTTACAGACGCAAGACAGGGCCATGGTGGCTGCAAAGGAGTGGTGGAACGGGGTCAAAGGGATGGGATGGGCATCGGAAGGGGTGCTGAGACTCCAAGTAGACTGAGACGTGTCACGGTTGTCACTCTGTGACGACTGCAGATAAGCTACACTTTTGTCGTAAAGTCTATGTGATTCGGTCGCTCGAATGTCCCAGAAGATTCCCTCTGCGAAGGAACCCGACGCGGGAACCTCCAAAGCAGGAGAACGGGGTGAGTCTGCCTTCTTTCCGCTCGTCAACACTACCAACGACACCCGAGCAGCAGCGGCCCAGCAACTGTTCTCGTCCGATCCCAAGTACAAAAAGTATACCCTTCAGGTCGAGAAGTGCTTGAACACGTTTGACAATGTACACGAGTGGGCAGATTCGGTGGCATTCTTGAAACAACTACTCAAAGTACGTGTGCAAGGTTGATCACAGCTTTCCGTGTCTGATGCACCTCGGTGCAGACATTCCAGTCCTACCTCCAGTTCAAGGAGATACCCTATAAGCTCATCGTCGCCAAGCGTCTCTCCCAGTGCTTAAACCCCGCCCTGCCAACTGGGGTACATCAACGAGCTCTCGATGTATACACCCACATCCTTTCGGTCCTTGGGGTTAGTAACTTGATACGTGGTCCTTTTGTATCCTGACGAACGAGTGCTAGACCGAAGGGCTGAAGCGCGACCTCCCACTTTGGTCATCAGGGCTGTTTCCATTTTTCGAATATGCGTCCACCTCAGTCAAGGTTTGACGAGATTTCTTCCCCCGCGTATCCCCCGTTTACAAGTTTAACCAGCCCACCCTGCTCAACATTTATGACACGTATTATCTTCCACTCCAGTATGACCTGCGACCTGTGATGAAGTCATTCATCCTTGCACTACTCCCTGGACTTGAAGAGGAAACAGGGGAATTTTTTGACAAGGTATGGCCATACTTTCTCGTGGTTGTAATGTATGATTGGATTTGAATAGGTGTTGGAACTCTTGGACAAATTATCGGGAACAGTGTCACCCGTGTTTTTCATGCAGAACCTTTGGCTCGTCATGATCACAATGCCGTCTGCCCGGGGCACCGCCCTCAATTTTCTGTCGCGGCGTTTACCCGGGCTACATGCAGACGAAGGTGAGCGCAAAGCGAATCTAGCATCTTGCTGTTACTTTACTGCCGTTTCAGATATCAGTGTCATCGTCGGGCGCGACATCGGACTGATGATTAGAGCATTTGCGGCTGCATTGGAAGATGATAACCTTCTGGTTCGCCGGTCCGCTTTGGATATGTTGCTGCAGACAATGCGTGTTGACAGCGCAGCCATTAAACGTGCCAAGCCTGAAGATCGCGCGATACTTATGAAGGCAGCTATTGGTGTGGTCCTGAGACGAGACTTGTCATTGAACAGACGGCTATATACATGGTTATTGGGGCCCGATGAGAAGAGCGAGGCTCAGTCTGCGTATCTGCGGCAGCACGCTCTGCAGCTGTTGAGTTCGACGCTGAAAGTGAGATTCCTTCTGTTGCAAGGCACTGTTGACTTAGTCTCGTTAGAGCGAGATGTTCACACCCTCTGGAGAGTACTCTGAGTCGCGTCCTTTTAAAATCTTCATTTCCCTCCTTGACAAGTGGGAAATCGGCTCTCTACTTACCGAGGCACTGATATATGACACTCTCAAAGCCATCCGCCAGCATTCGAGTGCCGAATCCGAGACCAAGGAGGATGTATGGATTTACACGTTCACATCTCCTTCCGTTGACATATGGAGCTCAGATCACCATGACTGCAAGCACCCTGCTGGAAGCTGTGGAGCCCAGCATACTTTGGAAACATCTACTCAAATCCATATTAAGTGCAATAAACTCCGGCGAAAATCAGCTAGAGGTACGTCAAATAAGCGTATCCATTCATATTTGCTGATAATCTTGGTCAGGCCGTTGATCTTACCTTATTCCTCCTCCGTTCTCTTCCAGTACAAGATGACGAAGTAAGGAACATTCATCTACCTGTAATATTTGCCGCTTTGATGGAAACACTGCTTGTAAGACCTTCGATCGCTTCAGCCTCACGACGTCTAACTTGGTGCAGGTACACGTCCGGGAGGACTCGTCTCGTGTTGCCTCACCCGCGGTGCGGGAGTGTTTTCTGCTTCAAGTTGAAATATTACGACATCTTTCCCCAGACATCCTGCAGCAACGCCCAAAGCTTGCAGACTCATCACAAGAGTCGACGCTTGACCCTTTAGCATTCGGCTTGACTTTCTATGGCCTCGATGCTCCCGCTTCTGTCGCCAATGATCATTCGGTCACACCTTTAACTTCTGTTGCTGAGCATTCGTTTGCATTCAGCCGACTTTGTGCGCAAGTCGCGATTCGACAGCGAGATATCAATTCATCTCTGAGGGAATCATACTCGCGTGTTCTGTCCTTGCTTGAAAAGTTCATCGAATTTATCGAGACGGCTTCTGAGGCCCCGTTGACAATCTCTTGGGACTCGTCAGGATGGATTAATGACATTTTAGATAGTCTGGATGTTGAGGTTGGCACTTTCCTGTTTGTTCCACGTCGTGGGGCTCAGGGTTCATTTTCAGAACGCCGACTTTAATCTGGTGGACAGCTGCATTTCTGTTCTCATCTCACTTCAGCGGTCGTCTAAATTTGTCTCGAAGTTCGCCCCCGATTCAAGGAAAGTAGTTGGTCGGATGGTGAAGAAGGTCGGTAATATAGTCATCAATTCTCCAAGGGTGTTCTGACAACATCTACAGCTCTTCAGGTTTCTTCATCAAAAATGGGCAGTCTTCCATGTTCGTGCCGTGAGTCTGGTATGGACATTGGAATCTTCAACTAGCCATCATTTTGTGGAGTCTATCATCTCTCAGAGTATGAGTTCCACGGACCCTCGCATTGTTCACGACGCTTTCGAGGCGTTTGGCGTTCTCTGGAGATTGACAGGTAACTACAATTTTGGACGAGTAGGAGGAGACGCTGAGTTTTGGCTATATACAGACGATGAAAGCGTGCCTGGATTCCGTTTCAAAGTTCCCTTGTTGATTGTTCTTGAAACACTGAAACACGACTGTCCGACTTCCCGCCGTTTCGGCGAAACCTGGATGAGATGTAATCTCAGATCTTACATAAGGTATATCTATAGTTATCATTACTGTGGACGACGCTGATCGGATCCTGCAGAGTATTAGAACCACTTCTTTACGACCTAGTGGATCCCCAAATCAGACGAAAACCTACTGTAGTGAAGATAAGAGGCAAGGAGGTTCGGGGCTTCATATATGAGCAAAAATTCGATCAGCATTATGTTCACCATCTCCTCGAAGTCCTGCATTCCGTGGTCCAATTTGGCGGGCAAGGATTTACAAAGACTGCTCGAACCACTCCAATCCGACGAATTCAATACCAGCCGCTAGTGCAGAGGATGGAAACAGGTATTCACTACCCTCCCGAAACTCCGGTATATTTACTGTTTATTCAGCGCATGTCGACCTAAACTCTAGTTTCCTGGATGTTTTGATTGATCTGCTGTCGAGGTATGCGCATACATGCTCATTGTAACATTCCTCGAGTACGTTCTCACCCTTGTATAGATTCGTTCAGTCAGAGCCGAAGGAACAAATCGCACTGACAATGGACCCATGGAACACCAAGATTCAGTCGACAGCTATTGATATTTTACAAGCCGTCGTCGCCCGTGGAGAGGTAGATCACCTTGCCCTCGAGACCCTAGAACCCATTATCATTGGAAAATTGTATATTTTCGTTCATCTGAAACGTCTTGATCTCCAGAACAAGCTCCTCCGCATTCTTCATTCGTTGATCTCAGCGTCCACGGTTCACATCGCTCTTGCGAACGCTGAAGAGCAAGGCAGTGCTGAAGGTTCCCATGTTTCCGGGAAGAAGTCATACACAATAAACTCCCTTTTGACGCAGACGCTCATGGATGGAATTACCGTACCTCACAATCGACCCGTTCAGCAACATTGGCTTGACTTCGTTCTTATGGCTATCCCGCAATTCCAGCCGGCGCTTCAAGGAATGATTCCTTCTTTGGTCGATTGTATCTGTCGGCAGCTTCGGTCATCGCTGAACGGTGTGATTGGAGCTAATCGATCAGATGGGTCGAGTGCAAGCGTGGGCGTTGCGACTGACGCCGAGTTAGTCATGTTGCTTAATACTTTGGAACGATTGCTCGCCTTGGGTTTAGCGAACTATTCCGAATCGGCTCAACATGACGAAGACACACCGGTGCAAGAGAAATCTGGCGGAGAGAGCACCGGAATTCTTGGCCTTGTGTCGAATGTATTCACCGCCGAAACTGCTTTGCCTTCCGAAGAACAGACTTCGGTAAGTCCGTCTCACTCGGATAGTTAAAGAGTTTAGCTTAGATCTGCAGGTCCGCTCTCCTGGTTTCCGTTCGCTCAATGATGGTGTCCGTGTTCTATTTTCGATATGGGTAAATCTCGTCTGGACTAGCTCAAGTACGAGGCGCTCCGAAGACGATTCTCTAAGCATGATCTATAATCGAACGCGAAGTCGTTGTCGGAGGGTGTTGGAATACCTCTTCCATGCCTATTCCTCGGAAGTTCTAGAAGGCGTGATCAGTTGTTGGGACCGCGATCTCAGTCATCGCTCCAAGAGTCCCAACCTTTGCGAAACTGCTGCATTTGAACTAGTGGACATTCTCATTGCCAACGCTCACTCTGCTGTGCATATTATATGCGAGAGCATTGTCTCTCGTTCCTCGGGCGGTTCCGACAGGAGTCGGAAGTACATCAACCCCGATGTGTAGGTGCAGTTGATCAGTCACTAGGTTCTAAAAATGATGAGCTTCCCCCAGGTCTGATGCCACATTATTCAAGTTTTTGGAGCAATACCTATCACGATTGGAAGGTCCACTGGCTCTCCAGGTTTGGGCAAGGTTCATGCAACTGGCAAAGGATGTTGCTTCTAGCACTCGGGAGTTTCGTTCGCAAGTTTATTTGACGCTCAGGTAGGACGGCATCTTGTCGGACCAGTTGCAAGTTTCACGGAAGTTTGCAGGTGCCTCTGCGTATTAGGCGATAAAGTAACCCAAACGACGGCCATGGATGACAAACGAATCAAGAAAGATCTTCAAGAAACCTTCGGGAAACTTCTTGATGCATGCGTGACTTTTGTCGGCCGGACGACCGAGCCTTCGAGTTGGTTGAGACGCACGACGAAGGAGTCCATGGTCAACGGCAGATCATCACCTGCGCCGCGCAGTGGTAAGGAGGATCCATGATGGCGTTCCACTTGCTGAAACCCGTACCGGTTACAGACCCCAAAGGAAACGAGAAGGCCGACGCAAGTGCAGTGTCTCTACTAGACACCGCCAAGCAAACGTGGGGAAGCGAGCTGCCGTCCCAGGTAAGCACACGCCAGGACCGGTTCAATCCAAGGGGCTTATCGCTGAACAGATCGTCGATTTCGTTGCGACCACCGTGGTGCCTAACTTGCGGAAATTCCTCATGGACAACGATAGAGTCGCAAGTACCTGCAGTAACATCGTGTACTACATCATCAACCCGGGTTTGAAGGCAAAGACACGGTAAATCACGTCTTCGTGACCTGGCGATAAGATCTGACTTGTGCTCAGCCCTTTGGATCTGGATAACACAGTGCTCGACATCATATCGGAACTCACCAGACTACCTCCCGCACTCAAGGTTTGGCGCACACCAGTCTCCGACATCTTGTATGATAGTCGGTTGTTCCAATCCAATCCGACGGCTGCTCTCAGGTGGAAAGCAATCATAAAAACTCTGTTTGACTCGGATAAGACATCATTTGGCGACCTGCTTGGTATGTGTGACGTCTCAATGTATCATGTGTCTCTGTTGAGTCCTGGTAGGTCGTATTGCTTCTGCACCGTCCACCAACATCTTCGTCAACCGCGAGAACGAAATGCTGGTTCGGTCTCTTAACCTACGACGGCTGTCATTCGTTCTCTTCTGCGGAGAGAAGAATCATTTCTTGACGCAATTACCCGGCGTGCAAGAAAAACTGGTAGACACTCTCCGCAACGTTCCTTCGCCCATAGTACAGAGTGAGGTGTTTCTGTGCATTCGCGTACTCCTCTGCCGCCTCTCGCCGCACAATTTGACCAGTTTCTGGCCGGTCATCTTGACCGAACTGGCAAGTTATTCCTCTGTGCTTTGAAATACCCTTCTCACCGGATCATAGTATCGAATATTTGAACAGATCATCGTGACCATCCCCGCTGATGAGTCCGAGGATCTGCATCTCATTCTCGCTGCAAGTAAATGCCTGGATCTACTCCTCGTTCTCCAAACTCCTGAGTTTCAAATGTACGTCTCGCTTGCTTGAGTCCTTGGGCACCTGGAGTTCGCTGACGCTATCCCAGACATCAGTGGATGTTCATCACCGACACGGTCGATGCCGTATTCCACCCAGACGTATGGAATCCCGAGGCCATGTTTGACCAACTTGCAGAGATCGTCGGTAGCCTTCCAATTCCAGACACGCGGGTAGGTCTCCCTTCGCATGACGCCCTTTTTTTTCCGTTCGTTCAATTACGACAGGAGCGCACCCGAACCAAGAATGGGCACGTCGCGTTTCCGTCTGTCACTGCCTCCACCAGCTTCCCATCGACAGCGAAGATGCAGACGATGCGACGACCCATGCTGAGCGCATTGCGGCAGATCGACTCTGTGCGTGACCTCAAAGCCTTTTTCTCGAATGTGAGTATCTCGACGTACGAGAGCGTGTACGCGAGCGGAGGGAATGTCGACTGGGAAGCTGTGGAACAAGGGTTGATGGAGGACATGTTCGAGAGTCGATGACCACCGAGGCCTGGGGGAAAAGGCTTATGCTTGGGTTTGCTCTTCGTACATACTGCACATACGGCGTTTCCTTTCCGTCACGTATTTTCCAGGAATGTGATGTCCATAGAATGATCACGATGCAAACATACAGCAGGGTAGGGCGTGAGTGCATAAAATGTTGGTGGGCGAGTATGACACGGCATACATAAATTTCGGGGCAGCGTGTCCTCCGATCGCAATGAGATTGTGCCAGATCTGGCCATCTGCATCAGGAGCCGGAATGCTGCCATTCGCAGTGCGATGGCAGCGAGAATTGGCGTTCCCTGCGAACATGCTCGCGCTCATGGCGCGTGCGATGCGATGCCTGGATACCACCGTCCACAGATCGACCGAGACCCTTTTCCATAAAGTCTCTGTGCTCGCCTCGATCGGTCACCGGCCTTGGCATGCAATTTTGGAACCCTCGAGTCTCGCAAGCGAGCTTCGCCCGGGTCGGAACTTCGAGGCAAGTTCTCTCGCAGTACAACTGAGATTGCCATCGGTCAGGCACTGACGTCCAACCACCATTCCGCACGAGCGTCATCAAAGGGAACCTCGGAATTGTCCATGGTGATCACGTCGAGTTTGCAGAGGCCATCTACAGAACCGTTGGACTTTGAATATTGAGGGAGAGGGCAAGCAGCACCTCGAAACTGCGAAAAAGTGGGAGTCAGGGCCCGAGACCTGTTGATTGGCAATTTGGTTATCACTGGGAGTCACCAGAATGTCACCGGCCTAGAGCTTCCTTATTTTAAAACATCGTGGTCTCTCGATTTGTAAAGAGATGTGCACGGTCTGATCGTAGCTGGCGGAAGGATGTAAACATAGCGCGGGATAGAGGGTATAGAAATGTGGTGTGATTTCAGAATAACAACATGGAAGACTGCGAGTGCATAAGATGTCGATGGGTGAATATCATTACTAAAAGTCGCCCCAACTACGCTTGAATTTGTACTGCATGCGATCCTACATGTCAGCGATCCATCTATGTCCCGCTCAGTGAGCATAATGCCGTACCTTGTATGGTAGATTCTTCCTATGGAGGGGATGAGCACACGAGCGCAGGACAAGATACGACGACGGACCTCATCTTCTCGCCCGGCGACTTGGGTTGCTTGTAGCCCTGTTCGCCTGTGCCCCACTCGGACTGGTTCTCCATCTCCTCGGCGATACCTTTGTACTTGGCCTCAGGATCCTGCTGTGGCACGCCGCGCGTGATCTTGGGTCTCTGCGCCGCCTCGGCCTTGGCAGCGGCCTCATCGTGCATACGCAGGGCTTCCTGGATGGAGATGCGCAGGAACTTGGCTTCACGTTCGGCTTCGAGGTTTTCGATAGAATCATGGTGAGAAAAGTGTTCAATGTCTTCAGGATGGGTGTACGACTCGTCCGTTTGCGTTTCTGGGGTCGAGTGATATTGTTCTACGACGGCGAGGTGAATCAGGCACGGCACAAGCGCGCGGAAAACGCACCTTCGTGGTGGAGGAAGAACTCTGATCAAAAGCAAGTGGTGAGCGTGGTTTTCTCGACGGTGAAGGAACGCCGGCTGACCGCTCTCGACGTCATAGTGGTGACCCTCAGCACCAATGTCGTCAAACGAAGGAAGGCCGTCGAACCCAGCTGCCTCGAATTCCTCGGGGGTCACCTTTCCGTCGCCGGACTTGTCCAACGCCTTGAGGACGGTGTCGACGACGTGCTCTGCTTTCTTCTGGTGCTCGTCCTCGTCCTGGGAGAGGAAAGGGTGGTGAGAGGGTGTCTAGGGAGATGAGGGAACTTGCCTTGGATTTCTTTTGCGAATACACGTGGTGAACGCCGTAAATGGCCTCGATCTCCTCACGGTCCCATACTCCATCTCTGGCGCGCCATAGAATCAGGAAGGGGCTGGGTTGCAGGCACGAGACTTACTGGTTGAGGTCGTGCAGCTGGAAGAAGCTCTGGAGGTCAAACGAGTCACTGGGGATCCAAAAGACGTGTCAAGTGCCGGACTCGCACGGAAACGGGGATTGGATACACACATGTGGTGTTCGGAAGCCATCTGTACAGAGGGGCAGAAGACGTCGAAGCGTCAGATGTGGGCCCGGGATCGGACACTGTCGTGGAGACGTACGTGACGGACGGCGTAGTCGACGCCGGCGAGCTTCGCATTCACGGCAGCGTCGTGGTCGCCGTGGGCGGCGACGAGGAGGGTGAAAAGGAGTGGTATTGCCGTGAAGGGACGCATTTCAAGACGCAGTTGGAGAAGGAGTGCCGGCCTTGACGACCTCAAGACTGCCAAGACCCCGGTCACCGCCACTGTACATTCTAATCTAATTGCAACGTTGCTCGGCCTCACCACGCTCGTCGGACAACCCCCTCCGTCAACGCCTCCAACGCATCCCTGGCCTCGCTCGCAGGCAGCACCCCAAGCACTTCCCTCGCCTTTTCCGCGTATGCTTGCGCGAGATCGCGGGTGCGGGCGACCCCGGACGAAGCATGGATCAAGGACAGTGCCTGAGCCCGAACAGGGAATCATCAGCGAGCCGATTAGAAGCAGCAACATACGACGCTCACCCGTTCGACGTCCCCATCGTGCTTGAACCCGCGCGCAATCAGGGGCTCCAGCTCGGGATACTCTTCCGCCGCATACAGCACCGGACCCGTCGCGAGGCCCAGACGAAGATCTGCCCCCGAACCTGGCTTGCCAAGTGCCGTCGAGGAGGAGAAATCGAGGATGTCGTCCACGAGCTGAAACGGCATCAAGAACAAACAACATCCCAGCGACGAAACTCAACGCACCTGGAACGCAATACCGACGTTCCGCCCATACGCATACGCGACCTCCTTCCAAACCTCGCCCTCTTGGCAACCTCCAAGCACGACCGCAGCCCGTGCACCTTTTGCCATCAACGACGCCGTCTTGAGATACGTCTTTTTGAGATAGGTACTCCACCTATCCGACACCTCTGGGTGCGCAGGGCGTGCATGCAAAGTCGTCAGGTCGACCTCGCTCGACACGTCGGCCGCTCCGGTCCCCTTCATCTGCAAAATCTCGCCTTCGACCAAATTCGCGATCACGCTTGCAATCAGCTCGACGACTTCGCTGTCTCCCAGTCGTGACAATGCCGCACTCGCCCTGCCGAGCAAAAAGTCACCCCCGAGAACGGCGAGCTTGTTGCCAAAGGCAGCCGGCGCCGAGGGGGCACCGCGACGGAGATCAGACTTGTCGATGACGTCGTCGTGGAGGAGGGACGCTACGTGTATCATTTCGACGATCTGCGCGAGACGGAGTTGGGCGGGCAGGAGAGTGTGTGTCAGCTGGGGCAGCGAGACGGCGGATTCGGTGCAGAGAGATGCGGGTGGCGAGGGGAAGGTGTGTGTCGGGGGAGGACGGAGATCAAAGGGGGAGTTGAACGAGGCGGTGTGGTCCGGCATGGAGGGATTAAAGTCGTTGAGCACGTCCGGACGCGAGAGGGGCGCGTCGAGCTGTTCGGAGCTGAGACGGGAGTGTTCCGCAGACCACAGCTTGAGCGCAAAGCGAGAACCGAGACCGTTGGTAGCCCGGGAAAAGAGCAGGACGAGCAGCGGACGGAGTTGCTTCGAGGGGTGGCGGAAGTAGTACTCCGCGATCTGGGAGAGCGTCGGGTGCGACGAGCCGAGAAGGCCGAGCAGCGTCGAGCGGACCTGGCTGATTTCTGCGTTGAGCAAGGCGTGCGGGTCCACCGTCTTGGTCGACGAGAGCGGCGACGGGCGGGCATGGCTCGGCGTGGATGGTTGCGGCGTTGCAAAGGCGCTGGCGGACTGACGACGCGCATGCCGTGCCAGTCGCGACGGAGACGCGAACGCTGGACGCGACAGACGCAGCGTCGACGTTGTGCACAACCGCGCCGACATCGTCGTCGTCGTCATCAAAACACGGTGACTTTTTTTCCCGCGGATGTAATACACTAGTAGGATAGTCAACCCTTGAGCCCTCTGCCAGGCGACGTCGCCGCGCTCCTCGTCCGACTCTTCACAGAGCCCGTCGACGCCCCCGCCGTACCCATACAGCTGCGATGCTTGTTCACAGACGGCGCAAGAAACTTGGCCAACTTTTGTGCCTGCGCGCGTCGGGCTTCAGCTCGACTCGGGTCGCGAACACCACCACACCGTGACATACCTTGACCCGCATCACGTCCCAGTCCCCTTCCAGCGTCCCATTCACCGCGAGCAACAACAGCGGCTCCGCGCCTTCCCCTGCCGTCTTTCCATCCTCGTCGTCCACAGCGAGCACCAGAATTCGTCCTAGCTAGCAGACGCGGACGTACCTCGACATCAAACGATAACAGCACATGCGCGGGCACGCACCTCGCACTCGACCATCCCTTCGCCCTCGTCTCTCGTCTCAGCCCACACTTCCGCACCGAGCCCGGCGACCATTCGGACCTCGTCCTTGGACCTCTGTGGCGGCGCAGGCCCTGTGCGCGTCTCTACGCTGTCAACGCTGCCAGGCTTGGAACTCCGTGGTGTGCCCGAGTTGGTCGACCCGTTCGGCTGGATGGAATCCGGGCTGGGTGGCGCTACCCCAGCCCCTGAGATGGTGGGACTGCTATGTGATCCGTGCCCTTGCGTGCCTCCTGAGGAGCTTTCCGCGCCCATCTGACAGGCATAAGACACCAGCGCGCCTTCGGGGGTGAGCAGCAGCGCAGTGTGTATGTATGGCGGTGAAAGCAGTTGTGAGAGGTACGTGTGCAGAGTGGGAAGGACGAGCATGCTAGCGTGATCTGGATCGAACCCTTTTAAAGAACATCCCATTAGAGGCACCATACATTCTTCTCATTCAGCCAACGCCAGACAGACAACATGTGCTACGGAAACAATCGTGAAGCCAACACATCAACATGCGAGTATAATTAAAAGATTAGGGAAAAAAAGAAGAAAGATTGTGCGTCAACTGTCAGCACGCCTTACTTCCAGCGCAATGTCATGTCAAAGAATGATGCGGTGTCCCCGCTACACCAACCGTCTCTCTATCGACTCCCTCGACGCTCGAGTTTTGGTGGCGAGTAGACAACCCATCTACTTGCGTTTCTTGACAGAGCTTTCTCCGTCCTTTTTCTCGCCACCAGCCGGCGCAACAGGTCCCTTCTCTTCCTTCTTGTCGTCTGCCGTAGGCGCGTCGGTCTTCTTCGAGCTTGCCTTTGGGATGGGTTTCTGGGCTGCGCCAACCAAACCAAACAATGCACCCAACAGACTGAAGAGTGTAACGACGACGCCAAGCAGTCCCGCAGCAGTCTCAGGGTGGGACGTGATGGCACCAACAGGATTCTCGCGAGCAGCGTCGAGGAATACGGCAATCTTAGCACGGACAAATCCAGCAGGGTCGGTCTTAAAGTCTGGAATCTCCACCGTCTGTTCAACATCAGGCGTTGCTTTTGCAGCTTCTTCAAGCGCATGCTTAACAGCCCAGGTTTCGGTACGCAGAGTTTCCGCATCTTGAATAGAATGTCCGACGTAAATGTTGTCAAAGAGAATGTCCTCAGTCATGGTCCAAAGTTCAATACCAACACCACCCTAAAAATGGGCATGATGAGCGGACGAGAGGAACATGGTACCTGAGAACGTACAATCTTCTCCAGGTGCTTGACGGGCTCGGGATCCTCGAAGAAGCCCGGGTTAGGAATCTTACGGGGAGCCCACTCGCCCTTATATTCCGGATTGTCAATCATAGGTGCGTACCACTTGCCCTTGTAGCTGGGGTTGGCCTTCATAGGACTGCATTGCTTGTGTCAATTTGGACCAGACCTATGACAGCACAATCACGTACCGCGTCCATTCGCCACAGCCAGGTGCATCATCACATTTGGGGTTGGCGATAGTAGGAGCGATCCAATCACCATCCTCTTCATCGTCCCATTCCTCTGGCTTTTCAGCATCTAGAGAATTGTCAGTCCCGTGACATTCATCGGGCTCACTGAAGCCGCACCAGGGTCAGGAATATCTCGGGGCTCATCATCGAGCCAACCCTCGGGCTTGACAGCATCCTCGTCGGGGATCTCATAGGGTGCAGACTCATCCCAGTCGTCAGGCTAGACGTTTAAACCAGACTTAACATAATTGACAAAACGGAATTACAGAGGGGTAACTTTACCTTGACAGCCTCGGGGTCGGCAATCCGCTTAGTGTCAACCCAGTCTGATGGTTTGACGTCCTCGGGATCATCAATCTCCTTGGATGGGTTGACTGGGGGCGTAAAATCTTCGAGAAGGCTACCCTCCGAGTGAGACTTTCCGTTGAACTGAACCTCATACGTATTATCGGGGCTATTTTCTGGTTCACGATATAATCAACACTCTTAAGAATTCGACTCACTTGACAATGAGCGTGTAAATATTGATGTCCTTGCCAAAGGTTGGCTTGGGAGGAACCTTGAGGTGCTTCTCTTCAAACTCGCCAGTCACAGGGTTCTTGTGACGGAAGATAAAGTGCAACTGCACATGACGCCCACGTCAGCACACACGCATAGTAGGAAAGCTCGATATTTACCTTATTACCAGGACAAGTCAAGTCGGGTCCGAACATGACAACCCAAGGGGTCGTATCGGAGAATTCCTTGCCACTCGTCTGGAAGCCATCCTCGAGCAACTTGATGTAACCACCGCCACAGTTGCCACCCTTTTGGTACTGAACCTCATACTGCACGACGAGGGGTTTGTTCTTGAAGTCAACAGGCGTCGGGAAAGGGGCCGAGATGGCGTGGTGTGCAGCCTTGGATTTTGCAACCAAACCCTTCTTGCCGGCAATGAGGGGTGACTCAGGATCCTCAACCTTCCATTCGCCAACATAGGAAAAGGTCTCGCCGCCAACGGGAGTCTTTTTGGTAGCCTCCGAAGGCGTCCAACGTTCAGACCAATCGTCAGTGAACTGTTCGATGAATGGGGCGGTGATATCCGTCGCCTAAATGGAGGAATGATTCAACGCGTGTTCGAGATATGTAGCACGAGTGAGACCCACTTTGAATACGGGTTGGTCGTCGGCAGCGTTTACGCCAGCTGCGGCGGCGACGAGGACAACAGAGAGCGCTACACTTCGCATCGTGATAAATACGAAGGACCAAGTTGAGCAGACAACGAGCGGGAAACAGAGACGAGGTCAAGGTGTGTTGGAAAACGGCAAGACACGCGAGACTCGCTCTAAATGCTGCCCGGTTAACGATGCCACGTATACTCTCCCACGCTCTGCGTCAACCCGCCACGTCCTTCGAAGATCGTGGCAGCTCAAACTCGTTCCCATGATCACCATACGCCTATAGTTACGTGCTCAGCTACTAATTTGTCTACCCGAGTAAATCAGCGTGTCCCGATGCCGACAGTGCAAGCTATAGCATCGGTCAATTCAGTGTGCGGACTCGCAACCCACAATAATGACGTACCACAAACTCGTCGTCGAGGTATTTGGACACCGCTATCTGGTCTCCGAGTCCCTTCCGTCGTCGTGTCTTTAGTACTAGATCCCTCGCGAGTGCTTGGCCAGAAGCAGGCTCCAGTGGCCTAAGTTTGATGCTCGTGTCTGTAGGGTCACCTATCGCTCCACTTAACACGACCATCTCCTCAGACGTTTCGTTACTTGATACTCACCCGGGACGATAGACCAATGGTCGAATACCTGTGAGCAAAACGCTTGTCCTTGCGTCGCAGTGCGCAAATCTGTCTCGAAGCCGTTCGCGTCGATAACAGGTATAAGAGCTTTGACCGTGTATAAGGGAGATCCAGCCTTAGGCGTATCTTGCGTAACATGACCTCGTCGTCTGGCAAGTACCGTATACACGGCAGAAATACAATCCGCGGGGGCTTGTACCTCTACATAGTATATGGGCTCCATCAAGCGCGGCGTAGCCTGTCAGATATGTCAAATGAACCAGTATGCATGAAGAATGTAAAGAGGGTCCTACCATCAGGAATGAGGAATAACAGACGCGTCGCATCGTAGGTACTATCTGTCCTCCGCCACGGAAGATTGGCTCCTGCGCCAAGCTGGCATCCAATATCCGGAACTTGACGTTGCGCATCGCTGCCAGGCACTCGTCTTTCAGATATTTCATTTTAAAGAGCGTTACCGTGACTTACGCTCGTCGCATAGCGGACCTTCTCGTGAGCCCCATTGGAATCCTTGTTTGACATAGTCCTTGATTGATCCCAGTAGCTTCTTATCTACCTACAAACGGTCAACGACGTGGAACTCGGCCATACAATCAAGAATCAATTACCTGCGAAGGTAACGTATCATCCAACAGGACATTCGGACCGCTGTCATCTGGTCCAAAGGCCCATATCGATCTTGACGCCAGGAGGTCCCATTGGTACTTCTCCTGGAAGAACGTCCCCCTTTCTTTTGGGGTCATCCGCATTGTCACCCTGCCACGTTCGATATCCTCCGCTATCCCTCTTTCAAGAGGTTCTGCGATCATTGTAATCTTGTTCCTGTTCATCTTTCAGTAGAATGCTTCAATGAACATCTGTTGTAGCAGCCTACTTTTTGTTTGGCGTATCAGCATAGCATTTCAAAGCGCTCGTCTCCAGTACTGTCTCTGAAAACTTCGTGACGGGATCGGACACCTTGATCTCAATCTCGGAGAACAGTTTTCTGAGGTCGTGCAGAATACAGTCCAAATACAGCTCCCCTGTACCGATCAGCACATGCTCGCCACTTTCTTCCACTTTGGTGGTGGCGAGCGGGTAGGACTTGTTGATACTCCGCAGTCCGGATAACATTTTGGGAAGCTCAGAAGGCGCAATGGGTTCTATGGCTATCTTGAGGACCGATTCAGTCATGTGTTTGATGGGTCGGAAAGTATATAGATCTTCTTCAGTATCGACGGATGCAAGTGTAGCCGTTTTTGAGATAGAAGCATCGACACCGCTGATGAGCACGAGGTTCCCGGCTGGTACTTCGTTTGCTGGGACGAAATATCTAAAGAATTGTGAACACAGATGTGGATGTTGTGCGAAGGAAAATGTCCTTCACCGCGATTCACTTATCCAGAGTCCCTCAACCATGACTTTCATCATATCTTCCTCATCTTCTGGCGAATAACCCTCACCCAAAACTTTGACCTGTACATCTTTTCGCAATGTTCCACTCAAAACACGACCAAAAGCTCTAAAGGACTGGGCATCCGTCGTGTGGTAAAGCTTGGTTATTTGAACCATTAAAGGGCCTTCTGCGTCGCAAGCTTTCATAGATAGAGCAAGTTCGGATGATTGCGGACCTGTGTACGTCCGCTCTACTTTGCTCGGTGCGCCAGTCACCGGAGACGGGATGTGGTCAACGATCATATCTACCAGCCCCGTTGCAGGCCCGAAGAATTGATCAAGAACCACCTTGAGCAATGGCCGAACGTCCATTTTATACATTACAGGCTTTAGTGAGATATTGAGGGACGCGAGTGTCTCTTTCAGGTCGTCCGTCTCCTCGCTCAGCACGTGACTGTAGAGCTTGTACAGAGGATCCAGAATGAAATGGACAAATGTCCGAGACTGCTCAGGATCGGAGGCCTTGCGCGTAAACTTTCTTGTCTCCTTGTTGAAATAGATATCTCCCCAGAGACGATCGGCGAAGGCAGACACATCGAGAGCACCATATGTATCGGCATACATCTGGGCGAAAGACCGAAGGGTGAAACACCAAGCCATATCTGTACTCCCGAATGCGACGTTCCCATTCTCAGGGCTGAGACGTAGTTCGGGGTCGGGATTGATACCACTGTCAAGTGTAACCGCGGTCAGGAGAGCACCGCTGGATATGAAAGTAAGGCAACCTAATGAGTGTATTGATCTCTTCTATAGTGTGTTTAATTTTGTAGTAAGCGTCCGTCGGTTTGATGCGCAACTCGAGGATGAGTCGATCGATTTTGTTCACCAAAAGTGTGATTTTGATACCCTCCTGGAGGGCATGGCGTATGATCGCTTCAGTGTTGACCATCGCCTATGACAACTATTCAGCTTGGAGTAGAGACTTTAACTGGTCGAGACAGACCCCTTCGACAACATCAACTACCAGCAGAACACCATCGCATAGTCGCATCGTTGATGCTACTTCGTCAACAAAATTGACATGTCCCGGTGTGTCGATCAGATGTAACAAATGTGATTTGCCACTGGTGGTCGACAAAACTAACGACATCGGGGAAGACTTGATCGAAATTTCTCGTTCACGCGACAGGACATGCGTGTCCGTGTATTTCAGCTGTAGACCAAGAAGTCTAAGTTATAGTCACTGAATGAGCTGACTCACAAACCGGGTTATCCGCGTCCCATACGAGCTTGTGCGTTTCGAAAACCAACATGTCCATAAGTGCCGTCTTTCCATGATGTAAATGTCCAACTATCGCCACATTTCGTATCATCTCGGGGAAAGACATCATGCTTAGTAGGAACCTGACCAGCCAACCTAATAATGAGAGTTCAAAGAGCCCAATGACATACGACGCACCCCTTGTCAAAACGCGTTTCGGGCATGCCTTTCTCTTCTACCGTCCATTTTCGCACTTTTATGGGGGCGATGATTGGTTCTGAGAGCGGTTGCGCATCTTCCTCTTGAACGAGGGTCTCCACATCTGCCCCATACACATCCTCGGCAGAAGGATAATACTGCTTGTCCTCATGCAAGACGACAGCATTATGCATAGGTTCTGAGTTTTGAGGTTAATATGGACATTCGCACTACTATCAACGTACTTACCCTCCACCTCCATGAGCGCGCCTGCTTCCTCTGTCTGCATTGGTTCATCTTCATACCCTTCGAGAGTAGGTGCAGGTTCGTGCCGTGGTACGTCGCCAAAGCCCGTCTCCATCGCCTCTTCTCCCTCATCCTCGGAACCCAGATCTGCACCAATGTAGTTCCCAAACTCATCGTAATCCTCAAATGAAGCCATGGCAGAGAAATGAGAGCGTCGTCGGCTTATTGATGTTGCCCAGTCGTTGGACGCGTCGAGCGGAAAGAATAAATTTCCAGCTCCGAAATACTAGCTATCAAGGTACCAACTTCAGCTAATCCGTTACAAATGCGCCCATCCGTTCGTAATCTTCGGGCCACCGTTCCTCATGTCTACTTTGTCTGATGAAACATTAAGAAAGGTATGGTTCTCGTATGACGTCAAAGTTGACCTTACTTGCTCGCCCTCAAGATCTTGGTGCAGATCCAACAGACTGCAGTGCAATCACAGCGCGCCTTGAACTTAGCAAAGCAACAATCTTCTGCGAAGGAGCGCGAACGTCGAATCGTCCAGCTAACCGCTAGTGAAATAGCAACCATTGAAGGAGATGTCAATCTGTACAAGGGCGTAGGAAAGATGTATGTCGTCCTCGCTTGAGGCGGTTCGCTGAATGATCAGTTGATCAGGTTTATGATGGTGCCCCCAAAAACCATGGAACAGGAACTGAAAGAACAAGAAAAAGAATTAACGGAAGATATCAACAACTTGAACAAGAAGGTAACTTTGTGTGATCTTTTCTGATTTATGGGCTAAATGTACTTGTCTCCCAGTCCAAATTTCTTGAGAAGCAATTCAATGACGCCCAAGCTCAACTACGTGACATCGTGGGTTCCTTGGAGTACTCGTATTTTTGGCGGCTAACCACATCCAACAGTTTCATCATAGCCCAAAACAATAGTACATCTCTTACAGCTTGTCATCACCAACACATATATTACTTTTACACCAATTGAGTGCATGTTCTGGGACGTAATGTCTCTACTGAGCACGCTGAAACAAATAGATTATACCTGGTAGGTGAACCGTTTTTTTTGCATAGAATCATTACAGGAATAATTGCTGTACGACATTCGTAAGAGCGCACGTTCATGCACATTCCATATTCACTTGCATCAGATTGTCGATGCACGCCAAGGCACCCGCTCGACAGGAAACACATGGGTAGTGATACCAGTCTCCCAATTCCTTGTCAAAAACCACTGCACGTCACGGAAAATGGCACATTCATCCTTATGTGCTGCCCATCCGTCTATTTGGCAACTCTAAAACGAGATTGTCACTATAAGGGCGGCAACAGGGATCAGTGAGCTTGCCTTAGAACAATACTTCGCGGTCTTGCATCGTGCGCATTTCCTCACATTCCTGCTTCCACACACCTCACACTTTGCCACCTTGTCCCCCTCGCAGATCACTTTGCTCGTTTGGAGCATCACTTCCAGCTGATGAGGGAACACTTTGACGTAGGAATTGTCTTCTATTCGCAAACCGGGCGGGCTGAATGCGAATGTATGTTGCGTGGCGTAAAGCACTGCGATTGTGCTCCCAGGAGTGCAGAGAGCTTGGAAAGCTGCGCCACGATCTTCAGTGTGGAATGCAACCAGAATTTTGTGTCCCGTCCTGTCCTCCACCTCCAGTGTAAGGCGTACCAGAACGCCACTACTGACTACCCGGCCAAGAAAGCACCAGTGCTTTCGCGGTTTCGTGGTCGGGAAATACGTGTCGTTTACCTCATATTCATCTGGGAGGCTCCAGAAGGCAGGGAAGGTGCTCGGGTTATTGAGGTCGGATGTGGAGAGAGGTACCATTTGGTGAGTTATCGGCTACGAATGTTGTGAGATTGACCCACCTTTATACGCCAGCGGGAGCGTGTGATGGTGGATTTTCTACATAGAAAACATCACTAGTTGGCGCCAACCTGAACACGAGGCGGTGATGACCCCCTCAGGACAACCAAACGGAGCCAGGCTGTATCCTGCAACACGGGCCGAATTCTTATGAATCTGACTGATTAAACGCTGAATGAAACACCGTAGCCACCTTAGATTTCCGAGACATGCCGTGATATATTGCGTAGGATGTGGAAACACTGGCGACGGATGTTACTATTTGTTTCGATAGACGCCTTGGGATTCCCGAATGGCGCCGAGAATGAATAGACACCGTGCCCTACTTAATGGGGTTGTTCAATCATTGGCGCTGATCGGATTCCACTCACCTCTATTTGGTACCCTGGGGCGAAATTGTTCGGCGCCTGATGAGGGAAATAAGGGTAAGGGTTCTGCTCAATTTCAAGCTTCCAAACCCGGGAGAGATCCGCTCGCACATGGAGTAGCGGCAGAAGCTCCGCTCTCCACCCCATTTACATAACTTGATATGAGAGACTGTGACAAGGAAAAGCAGCAGCATGCATTAGCGGGCGAAACCCTCAATTCCATTCCCCCCCATGCCGACCCACTGAGGGTTTCATGATGAGCCTCATGTATACCTACCTTTCGAAGCAAGGAACAAACGCTCCTCATTAGCGCCTCCAAGTTATTGTCGGAGTATGCGGGGTTCCAAAGGTAGCGCCGAACGTTGACAAGTTACTAGTCCAAAGGAATCCTCACATGTTTCAGAGTATGACGTTAACTCTCAGAGGATGAGTCTGGCATGATCAAGGTAGATGTTGTAGAATAGAATCATTCTCTACGTACATCGCTGCTTACCTAAGCACTACTATATCTCGTAGTTCCCCTGTATCTCTTTTCTTGTCCGTTATCACGATTAACATCTGCCGCGTCGTCATGCCTGACCTGCAAGTTGCACTCCTGGCATACGACTTATCAACAGATGTGACCTCTTGAACCAATCCAGGCAAGTCGAAATGCAGAGTCATAATAATATGCCTGTGACTTTTGTGGGTACTTGGATGAATAATGTGGTGTGCATGCAAGAAGCCTTAGTGTTGTTTGCTACTCTGAGCATTCTGCATTTTCGAGGTGAGTTCCTTCATTCCATACATATCATGATCTGCAAGATAAGTGTTCCTTTACTGTCCTGTAATTACAGGGCACTATGATGATCATGCTACAATAACATTTTCCATTTCCTGGTTTACTCACTAGCAGAATGCTGACTTCTCCCAGTGGTGACTTGGGCCAGTGGGATGAAGAATTCAAGCTCCCAAAGATGGCTTCCTTGACTATCATAATTGTGTACCAGATCATGTTGTAAGTACAGTGCAATACACTATATTAGTGTGTGGCTCCACAATGGTGTAACATGTAAAGAACTGGGTAGTTCTGTTAAGGCTATGCAGGATTTCCGGCGACAACACCAGTCAACTCTGGATACAACTCTGGAGTTGCGCGAGAGGTTTGGGACTTCGGCTTCAGTGACTCGGAGCAGAGTGCTGCGCCCTTACTGTCCTTGTTGGGGGTCCCAGATTTCGGAGGACAAAGAGGACGGAGTGGGTTGAAGGGTGAACTCAAAGTGGAGCAAGACAAGAGAGGAGTGCCAGGGAAGTCTTAGTCGATATTCAAGCTAGAGTATCTATGACAAGGTGTGGACTTATATACAGAGGATGGGAAATGTAACTGGAACGGAGATGAATAAGTCCAGAGTCAGAAGGGTCAGAGTAAGGGTCAGAGACGGAGAATGGACAAGGGTCGACAGAGAACGGAGAAGGGTCGTGTCGAAATCAATGGTATTTCTTATTCTGATCTTCTAATCCTGATACCATTCGATTATATCTAATCATTTCACTCTCATATTAAGTTCATCTTATCATATCATTAGCTATGCGATTCCATCGCATCTATAGTCATTCCATATGACTCATTCTTCGATCCCTTCTTATCTTGTCATCATATATGACAGTTTATGCGATTCAATCGCATCCTTGATATCCTTATTTAGATATACAAGAGATATGCGCACAGACCAGCGCAAATACATACCAACAATAGCTAAACACTATTTAGTTCGAGGAAAGCTCCCATACTCGCTTTCCTCAGTCAATCAACTATCTTTCCTTCGACTCATACCTCAGTCAATCAGCCTACTCTTACCTCAAGTCTCCATCTAGTAAGTCTCCT
>JBBPLQ010000261.1:0-32664 GCA_038089855.1 Royoungia palumana
TCCTGTGAACCAGAGACAATATGTCCACCAACTGGAGAATAGGTGACAGAGTTGACTGAATGTGTGTGCCCCTGGAATGGACCTGCCACATTCTCACCAGTGATTGCATTCCACACTCTAATTGTCTTGTCCCAAGAGCCAGAGACAATATGTCCACCAACTGGGGAATAGGCAACAGACAAGACTGAATCTGTGTGCCCCTGGAATGGACCTGCCACAGTCTCACCAGTGGTTGCATTCCACACCCTGATGGTTTTGTCCTTTGAACCAGAGACAATATATCTGCCATCTGGAGAATAGGCGATAGACAAGACTGATTTTCTATGCCCTTCAAATGGACCTGCCACAGTCTCACCAGTAACTGCATTCCACATCCTAATGGTATTGTCCCCTGAGCCAGAGACAATATGTCTGCAATCTGGAGAATAAGCAACAGACTGGACCCGTTTTGTGTGCCTTGCCAGAGTGTACACTTCAGTTGGCCATTTAAGTGGTTGTCCAGGGGTACTCAAGGCATGTCTCAACAGTCGATTTTGCCAGAGCTCACACAGAGGTGATGTTGATGGGGTCTGTGGCATTGCAGACAAGTACAAGTGGGGGGTGGATTTTCGCAGCACAGGAGCAAACACTTGAATGAATCGCCATGCCTCCAATGCAAGTGTGGCAACCTCCTGGCCCTGGCATGGCATTCAGTGCTGTTCCCTTGATTATAAGTGTGTCTCACCTTAGCCCAGCTTGCCAATGTTGTACAAGTCTCGGCAGCAGATCGAATAGGTAAAAAGGAGGAGAGAGAGAGGAGACTGATAGCTTCGAGCCAGTAGGGAAGGTAGATCTTGAAGAAATTAGTGACATTGTTCAGCAGGTCTTGAGTGCAGTCCATTCGTACGAGGTGGTCCATCCAGTATCGGCATGAATATGCGAGGTGCGGGGGAATGGCTTTGGTCACCTGGCATGACAGGTCTGGGACAGCACTATTGAAGAGTCGCGAGTCCTTCAGGTTGCAGATGTTAAACTTGAGCATCTTGCGCATGCAATCAAGCAATGCTTGTCCGACGATGACAGGATCCTGGGGCTGAATAGAGACATGGAATGTAAAGCTCCGCTTCTCATCAAGCAGGAAATCACGGAAAGACGTATGGAGTGGTCGGATAGGTTTGTCTTCATCAAGCACGCCATCTAGTAGGGATCCCATGGATTTGATGATATCTCGGATACTCAGGTTCCTGTCGGAATTGAAGAGGGAGGACAGGGAATTGAAGGACAATGGTTCCTTCAGATCAAGAACAACGGCCATCACCTTTCGGAACGATTCTTTGGCACTATCAGCAGTGAAGAGATGATCCAATATACTTTTATAGAGCTCATCGAGCAATCCAGTGGTGGTGGGATTGCTTTGCGTGACTATCTCGAGCCGCTCCGACAGGGTAAGTCCAACAACTCTAGTACCACAGATAAATTTGCACGCAGTTGTGGCCCACTGGAATAGATGCTGCGAACGTTCGACGAGTAGCTGAAATGACTCCTCGTTAATGAATGCTGATTCCGGGAGATCGCGAATGGTATGGCGGATAAACTTGATGATATCACCATCGACGACCTCATCGAGGACGTCCTTCATGTCTTTATGAACAATGCGCTCGCCTGACGGAAGCGCATTAAGGATGTCGCTTTCAGGGCGAGTGGTGACCAGAAACCGAAGATTCGTCGGGATTTGAGACTGGGAAACGTGTGTTGATAGCGCAGTAAGAAGTTGGTATCGATCATCACGATCGCCGCTTTCATCGAGTGCATCAATGACGATCACCAGAGGACCGATAGGATGAAGATCTGTACTGGGTTGTACAATGAGCTTCTCAATCTGGCGCGAGGGGGACGTCGATGTGCGCAGTAACCGGTTGTCTTTCACAATCTCCCAAAGGGCCGACTCGAACTGAGAATCGTGGTTGGCGAGGTCACGTGCAATGGTACTGAAAAGGTTTTTGGGATGCCGATTCATAGCGTCTGCCCTGGAAAAACAATACGAAGAACCCAATCGCTGTTGTCCGTCATATAATCGAGCGATCGAGTGAGCCACCGCGGACTTTCCCGACCCTGCGACGCCAGTCAGCAGACACATACGCGGGGCATTTTCATCCAGATTATTCAAGATGTCGCATATCTCCCGGAGTAAGGACTGGCGTGTGCCGGGGAGACATCCTTTCTCCTGCGCGTACCCGACCCCAACCGCATACGGCATGTCGCTGAGGTCGACGTCTTCTGCCACACCGCTCGTCGCTAAGCAAATCATCGGACAATGAGAGCGGACCTACCAGTGCGCTCCACGACACTCATCATACGAACAACGGTGATCCCGGTCCGAAGTGAAACTCCCTCCGAAAGTCCAATCTTCAGTTCTTGAAATTTGCTCTCATAACCCATGATCTGTGTGTCCACATCGGAGATCGTGTGCTTTGCCATCCGCTTCCCTGGAGAGCACTCAGCGATAGACACCACTGACACTGTCGCTAATAACTGACAGAAGCTTTCTTGTCTGGCGTACTCGGTAATGAAGTACCCACACTCCGTTACCTGTTGGATTAGGAGTGTCATGGTCTTGGTGTGCGCTTTGATCTTCCTTGAAGGATCGGCGTCGTGAACGAACGTGAGGAGCTCGTTCATTGTGCCTGCTAAGCAGACAATTCGGTCGTCTCGGTATTTCTGGTTCACGAGCACCTATTGAATTGTGCCAGTGATCAGCGATGGATGGATTGTCAAGAAACAGCAACAGGCAAACCTTATTCGCGGCTGATACCACGGACGAAGCCAGCGATGCATATGGCTGAATCTGTGATGATCTTAGAGCGCGATCTACACAGCCAGGACATTGCAAACAGAATACCTCTGCAATATTGGTCACAATCTCGTCAAACAACTTCACTCTGCCCAACAAAACACCCCATGTATTCTCGAATGTCCGGACCTGAGTAAGGACGTTTACGTTGGTATCGATCGCCGAAGTAAGATCTGTGGGTGCGAAGGTACAGGAGAGGGTATCGACCGCTTCAGCTGACCCGCTAACGACGCCAGTAGCCTGAATCTGGTTTGATTCGGGGACGGAAACTAGGGAGCCTGCGGTCGAGGGAGTGGGAGTGAGCGTAATAATCGCTTCGGTGTCTCGAGTGACAATATCGGTAGCCTGAAATTGACTTGCATCGCCGCTCCTGGACGAGTTGGCGATCATCGTAAATTTGATTGTGATCCCGGAGAGCCCAGGTTCATCCGAGGTATCCTTTCTAAGAGTCTGTTCGAAAACTTTGATCGAAGAGATTGAGTCAGTGGAACGTGCGATGGAAAGTATCTTCGTACCTCCATTCTTCAAACCACGCAGGACACCATTGATAGTACTAGAAATATATCCAACTAATTTACCCTTTCCAACGAGATGCTTCTGGTAGACATTGACGCCGAGGACAGAACGATCATCCCCATGGCTAACGGCGTTTAGCTCCTGGAAAAAATCAAGGCAACACACGCCCACTCACAAATGTAATGGTTCGCCCCAGTAAACCCGATTGTTTTCCTCCTTTGCGATGTTCGTCGGTTTTAAGGCGTCGCCTACACAGAACTGGGCGAGATAGCGCTTCGCAATGGGCGGCTTGCGTCGTTCTTGAACGAGTAGTTCAATATCTAGAAAAAGAGAGTTCGGACACAAACCAAGCTCAAATTGCGAACCCACCTTTGATGGTAATTGTGTTCACCCTAGAAGTATGGTGCTCAGCGAATTCCAACCAAATGACGGAGATAAATAGATATACGAAGTAGGATCCGGAAGTTGTGTTGGATTGTCTGTAGTACTCATGGGGATAAAATCGACAGGTGGACGAATATACAACTCGAAAGTTGGAGAGTGGGTGTTGTCGAGGTGGTAATCGAACAAGGATGAGGCAGCTAACACGTGGTCGCAGCTGCTTAGACTTAGCACAGCTTTCGGTCTGATACGCGCTGTGGGTCTGATTCGACCTCCGAGTCATGGAAAAGTAAAGGCTGTCATAGTTAAGCCTCTGAAAGAGGCGCAGAGTGATTCTAGAGCTGGCAGGCTAGTACTTGGTACTGTTTTTTTATTTAGATTCCACGAGTGTAGTCACTGCAGAAGCATCCGGATTGGTACTGTACGACCTCGATTATTAGGAAAGAACGTATCAAAAGATAGACCTTATGCCAACTGTTGCATACCATTTCACGCGAAATCAGAAAAGCAAAAAGCCAATTGTACTCAGGCTCAAGGTCGTAGATGCCAGCACAAAGAGCAAGAGAGTCAAGTGTGTGGGGTCCAATTTCTGAATAAAAAGCGAATGCGTCGCCAAGTTAGTACCTCCTGTCGTCATAACGGCGCCGCGGTCGAAGTCGTGCCACTAGATCCTCGGTCGTGTTCACCGTAGCCACGTTCATAGCCGCGCGCGCGTTCGTCGTATGGCTTGGAATCGTAGGGTGTCTCGTGTGAATTAAGAACCCAGTCCGGGGTCTCAAAGTAAACGAATGCCGAAAGTTACAATCGCGACGTTTCGAAAGGCCTTAGGAACGTCGAGGTGGGGGTGTCCGTGCATGCCCACGCCAGACCTGATGGAGGCGTTCCGACGGTCAGCGCGCAGACGATACCACACGACGCCATTTACCTTGCTTTTTCGACAGTGATGATTTTCTCCATGATCTCCGTTGCGTTCAAGGCGGTGATGCTGGCGTCCATTTCCTCGGCCATGGTGATGAAGTTGAACCCATAAGATTCACGGGTGTGGGCCGTACATAACGGACGCCTGCTTGACAACAGAAAAAAAAAGTCAGTAATTCCACCACAGAAGACAGGAAAACACGAAAACAAGGGTGAAAACAGAGATTTGGTAGACTTACCCGACCAATCTTGGTAAAGATTTGCTCAAGGTTGCTGGTGACCCAGATCTGAAACGTGCAGGTTGCTTCCTGGGTTGAGGCCTCCTCCATCTACTGTAAGGAAACATTAGAGGTCGAAGTTATTGTAGAAAATGAGAATGAATGACTGGGCAATATTTACCAAATGAAGAGATTGTCGTTGTGGGAAGAGCTAACTCGAAGATCTCGTCGTGCCTCGACTCGGTCCGACAGTCGACGGCTTCGAGGCACGAGTTGCCGGCGACAGATTTTCGGACTCCGACGTCGGGCCGTAGATCCTCGCAGATGCTTTCGCATCTTGTTCCGCGCCTCGGCTGGGGTTCGCGGACTTCTTTTCTCCCCCCACCCACCTCCTCCCTGTCTCGCATTCCTTTGTCCATGTAGTCGTTCCCTGTCCAAATATATATTTGTCCATCTTTCAGTCCTCTGTGGATGTGCCTTCCAGTGCTCACACCCTCTCAAGACGCGAACAACTCGTTCCGCCACCACCACCGCGCACACCATTGAAATAGCTACACGACATGCACATCTCTATGCCTTCTTCCCCGTTCACGCCACCCGCGCCACCGCCCTTGGCACCTTGTCGAGTTCATAGGGAGCACTCGGACTCCCGACAGGATGTGTGCAGCGGCGAGGTTGGGGACAAGAAGGATGGCGGTGACCTCGCGAGCACGGGCACATGGATGGGCAGGCGTCCGAGTCACGAACGAGAGAGGACCATGCGAAGAAAGATGACCACAGCGGTGACAGCTTCCAGGTAGCTCATGCGTTTACTTCTAGTCGGTGTACTCATCTACTTGCTCACGGTCCGGGCCATTGTCCAACGCACTAGGGTCGGTAGGTTATTGGGTAGATTCTTGAAATCCTCGTTTTGCAACCGTTTTGGAGTCATGTCTACCACTGGCCGGCAGGGAGGAACTTCTCGCCTCCTCATTCAGAATGGACATCATGACTGCATCTTCGGAGGAAATAGGTTAGCAGCGAGGAGAGCATATACGCCGTCGCCAAAGTTACCGTCAGCGGCGGTCTCGAAGAAATTCATGAAGAACTCCGATGGCGAGCCGAGCGCAGCCTACCAAGTAGTTTCCTTCAACTTCCGGTTTCAGCTTCCTTCGCACGTAGCGTGACGCCATTTCCTTTTACTGTCGGCACGTCGCGCACCTCCATCGTGTGCACTCACAGCTGAACGCTGAACTACTCGCTCCTTCCCTTTATTAATAATGCTTTGGTCCGACGAGGAAGATGCCTCACTTCGCTGCGAATGCACGCCGCGTCCGTTCGCAACCTCGATCGCGAATGTACTTGGCGCTCCGTCATATGACAGAATCAAGTTCAAACCATACCACGGCGCGACGCGCCGTTGTGCCCCATCGTCGCACGCACCAGGACGTCCTCGGTGAGTGCCAGCGCCACACACCCAACATCGATACGTCGTCCGGTCGTCTCTCGGCGACGACGCATGCTCTCCAATGACCAGCGGACTCGCATGGCAGGGCGATCCGGCATAGTGCGGCATGTCGTGCGATCGCCTCAGCCTCGTTCCGCAGCCAGACTCCTTGACACCGTCCAACGCTAGAACACGTCGCTCTGTGTTCCAGTTTGAGTGGGTCATGAGCGCCTGCTCATTCCGCACGAAATCGGTACCGTCTCGGTCAAACCGCTGACTGATGTTGCAAATTCTAGCGAGAGCTGAAAAATCGGACAAACATGAAGCGCACTCAAATCAGCCCTTTTAAGGCCCAGCGTATAGCAATGTGTTGCGAAAGAGTAGTGGTCGAGCTGATGGCGTTCGTAAATGATTGAAAAAACGCGTACGTGGATCAGTGCAAATAGGTATGAGTGGAATAACAAACGATGGATGGAGAGTTCGATGCGAAGATTGTTCTTGCGTGCAATGCGGAATACAGACTTTGTGCGGCGGAGACATAGTGCAACGTAGAATCGGAATATAGCATTTGCGTCGTAGAGAATGTGGTTATCGAAATGCTTGATTGAATATGGTGGTCGGATCGTTGCGATGAGACTCGCAGGATTGGAGAGGGAGACGGTTCAACCCCAGCGATGAACGCGTCCAGTTTATACCAAACTGTAACACTACCGACCTGAAGACAATGCACATTTTGCTGATGACGTCACTTCAACAAGTTGTTACTCGCCATGTCGTGTTACTGTCTTTTTAGTTCAATCACAAAAGGGCTGTGTCACCATTGGTGTGGTCCGTTCGTGCTGGCTACCTGAAGTTCATTCTCACTGAAGGCCATCTGGACATGCCAGTTGTGCAAGACAGGGGAATGCTGACATAACATCACGTGAACAGAGAGAGAGACCTTGCCAAAGCAAGGTAATTGACAGTATTTCTCGACTTGCTGAGCCTACTGAACTTACTATTGACGTAGACGTCAAGTCATCCATCCTCGAAAAAAAACGTTTGTCGAAAACCGCCCGAAGGCAAACCACGCCCAACCATCGAGCTGTGTACGAATATACCCCGTCCAAGGTTCGTCACGCAAAAGTCAAACTATCCCTGGACCGCCACGAAATTGAAGGGCGGCAGTATGGCTCGGGCGACGAGACGGATCTCAGTGAGTTGGGTCAGGACGCCATGAAAAAGCTACGTGCGAGGTTGATGCGGGACGAGGAGGAGGATGGCCTTGTGGACAGCGATAGCGACAAGCACATTGACAGCGAGGGCGCGTTCGAAGTGAGCGACAGGGATGATTTTGCAGGTCCCGGGTTCGTGCGCGATGTGTGCAGACAGTGAGGTCTCGTATCGTACGTATCTAATGACAGGTCCCATCTGAACGAGGATTCTGATGTACACGCTAGTGATTCCAGATCAGATTCAGGGAGCGAAGGGGAACATAAGGACGAGGGAAGCGGTGACGAGTTCTTTGATGTCCTCGATGTGTTCGACGGACGTACAACCACCGACGACGAGGACCCATCAACGAAAACTGAGAAGATGGCACCTTTGATACAGGAGGAAGACGCTGGTATGAGTGAAGACGATGACAGTGAACAAGACGAGGAGGAAGATGACTCTGATGACGACCAAGACGAAGACGAATTACATCTATCCGCGTCCGACTCGGAGGGCACCTCACCAGAAGTTCTTGCGAACCTCGAAGCCTTTATCTCAAATCTTGATCCTACCACAGCCAGCGAACACAAACCAGACCAAGCCATCGCAGAATCCAATCCTCAAAAACGCCGGCGTGTTGCTGACCGTACAGAAGCCGGCGAAGAGAACGAATCCGGTGTTCGGGGTGTGTACATGCGTGCGTGCCATGTCATCGACGTTCTGATCCTTCTCAGGCTCGAGCATGCTCGAGTTGGACGACCTTCTTGCATCGCTCGCGTCGTCCTCTTCTACCCCCGTGGCTCTCAAGAAAACTACAAAGCTTCTCACGTCATCCTGCGCGAAAACGCAAACGCTTGCTGCCCACTCAAGGAGGGCAAGATCGTCTGACAGAGAAGCTGCATACGAGCAAACGAAAGAAGTGGTGGAAAAGTGGTCGGCCACGATGAAGCGCATCGACGAGGTACGTACTACCGATCACGCCGTAAACGAATGTTCGTCTGAGCGATCTTAGGTAGAACACCTCAGCTTCCCTCTGCAAGCCGAAAACTCAGCCGTGTCTCCAATCTCGAACTCGCAGCTAAATTCACTGTCAGTCGTTTATCTCTTCTAAGCAGAGTGATTCGTGACACTCCACGCTAGCCATCGAACGCGCTCGAATCGGCCGTCGACGAGCTTCTCAAATTGGCACAGTTGCATGACGGAGGCATCGAGGATACAGAAGCGCCGAGATTGGCACACCCCACTGTCGACGAGGTCGCAGCGCGCCGTGCTGAGCTTCGAGTGATGCACAAGCTCACGTCTCGGTTAGACAGGAAGGCGATACGGATTGCCAAAGTCAAAAGCAAGGCCGATCGACGAATACGGAAGAAGCAGCGTAAGCGGTTGGACGGCGCGGATGAGGACGCGGACGTAGCGGATGGTGGTTGTGGCAGAGGCACCGCTCCAGGGAGCGAGAAACACCTCGACACAAATAAAGCAAGTGGGCCAAGGCGATGAGAGGCCGCGAGGAAGTCGACCAGGATCAACGGCAAGCGGTTGCGGAGATGCCCGATCGCGGTGAGAAGCTTCGGCGGCGGATAGTGGGGAAACTAGTGGCGATGAAGGAAGCGAACACAGCGAGAGCATTGAGGAGGGGCAGGGCGAAGAAGCGGTCAAGCGCCATGGATCTGAAGAGCTGACTGCGCTGCATGCAGAGGACTACCCAGGGCTCAAGGACAAGAGCTTATTTAGTATGACGTTTGTGCGTGACGCGGCGGCGAGACAGGCTCGCGAAGTGGACGCACAAGCGGGGGCACTCTCGAAAGAACTTGGTTTCGGGACCGACGGGAAAGAAGACGGGGACGGGACCGAGGCACCACCCGTGGAGACAACCATGGCACAACGCACGTGCGGACAGATCTCGTTCGATCCTGCGACGATTCCTGGCACGCTCAGACCGCTTGGTTCTCTAGTTTCGGATACGCCCAGCGTCACCCTGCAGTCCGCTGACCTCCTGCAAGACATTTCCGCACCTTCGGTAACCTCGTCGCAGCCATATCCATCTCCACTCCTACCTCAACGGCCATCCTCAATCCATGGCTCCAACCCACCACATCGTCCGGACCCGCCTGGAAACGAAATCAAGTACGGGTGCGCAAGGATGGGGATGCGCTCGACAAATCTGCGAACTAGCTCAAAAAACAAGCGGATAAGCATCAAGAGGAACGAGAACGCGCAAGAGACGATGCCGTACTCGACATTGACGCGAACAGGTTCCTGACGATACCGGGACCCCCCGTGGTGAGCGTAGGTAAAAAAAAAAGCTGAGGAAAGCGAACAAGGGCGACGATGGCAATGAGTCAGATGTTGCGAGCTCGCTCGAGGAGCAAAAGCACGCGACGGAGAAAAAGAGGCGGCAAGCTGGCAAGGGTATTCAAGTCTTCCAACAACACGACCTCGTCGCGCTCGCGTTTGCGGGTTACAAGTATGTCTGTCTCTATGCCATCCCCACTCGTGACTCACGACGCACGCGCACGGCCTTTGAAGAAGCGACGCGACGCGAGATAGAAGCTGATGCGCCTTGCGAGGCTGATACCACGCTCCCTGGCTGGGTAAGATCCTCTTCATTCCCACTTTCCGCCACTGAACCACCTTTCCACAGGGCTCCTGGGCCGGTATCGGCACCAAACTGCGCTCCCAAAAACCCCACCTTATTAAATCCATCCCAGGGATCGTCCCGGCCGCCTGTGCTGACCACGCCAAACCCCATCTGATCATCTCCGAGTCGAGACAAGAAAGCGGCCAAGTACCTCGTACGCGAGCTGCCGCATCCGTACACGAGTCACGCGCAGTTTGAGCGGCGGGTGGAGATGCTGCCGGGGACCGAGTGGAACACGCGGGTTGGGTCCCAGCGGGGAACGTTACCACGCGTGGTGAAAAGGATACTTTGGACGCTCCGTTCGCGGACCGTGACGCGGTTGCCTGGTCGTCGATCTGGTGCTGGCCCGACATCGGCCTTGCGCGGGCCTGATGGGCCATGTCGTTTATGACTGGGTTCTGTGCCTGGCGTTGACCGATTGCTTTCTCTAGATAGGCACCGTCATCGATCCATTGGAGAGGCTGTTCTGGCCATAGAGAATTGATATATTTCGGATGGCGATAGGCTGGTCTCGCTGACGCCACCAAAGAAGCCTATCATGCGTGGCGTACGGCGACAATGCCAATCCACATTTCGGCGGTATGATCGTTCAATGAAAGCTCACTAGGGTTGGATTGGGTCTAGATTGCATTATTGACGGCGCAAGACGGGCAGGTCCATGAAAGCGAAGAACGGCTGTGATTAACCCGCGGTAGATCAAATAGTGCATCCATGAACCAGTATGGAGGTGGACTGAAACTGATTGCGTGGCATGACGCCATCCACCGACTTACCATTCGTCGCGACAAGTCCGAGCTACCGTCGTTTTCACCTCTCCTGCAAACTGGTATCGTAAGAATGCCACGGGCCGACTCTACCTTACTATCCCAAGCGGAGCTCATTGCAGAGCTCTCCAAGCGAAATTCTCAAATGGCGATGGCGAGTGCGCGCGCAAGAGTGAAGAAGAGATTACAAGAGTACTGCACAGAAGACATCGCATTCACAGGTTGTATCTACTCCGAGGCCGCTCTCATAGCCGTCGTTAACCACTTTAAAGACGAATTGACATCCACGAACCTCAGAGGATGTCTTACGAAATTCCAAAGAGACAAATGCAGAACGTGGTAAAGGAGTACGTCCATACTTTCTTGTTACTTGAACTTGGGTAACGCCAAGCATCATCGTGCTCGTCGCGGGTGGCAAAACAAGAGAACATTGCCATTGCGTGCGGAAAGGAATCTTGCTGGTGCTGTTCGTGACTAGCTCACAATATATCCTGACCAACTCGGAGTTGAAGCCTTTCAGGATCAATGGGACGCACGGGGTTCATACTACCCTTGGAATCCTCCACCCATTGGCGTGGATGTGTCGGTTTTGAAGCAGTTAGAGAGTGCCTTGTGGGAAGAATTACGACCTGGCTTGTAAGTGTCTCGGACCCAAAGCCACTGAACTATTCGTGACGGAGTTCCACGGACAGGCTGACCTTGTCTGTGGACAAACAATATCTTCGTCCAATGCTTTCGCTCGGGATGACATAAATGTGGTCGCGATATCGGCAACCATGTTATTTGCGTCAACAATGTGCTGACGATCTGTTTGTCACAACAGATGAGTCAGTGCAACCTCTGGCAGAGGTCTAAGCCTTTCATCTCACCCTAAAGATCCACCCTTTCCTTTAGCCTCTTCTTCGAATCAAGCGCATTGACACTTGTGGCCTTGCTGTCGATGCTCTGCAAGATGATTTTGAGGGGATTTGGCCCAGACCTTTGTTGTGTCGTCGGAGAATGCCCATTCGACACCGGATGTGGCTACATTTACTCGCGAGGGTATCCATGGCAGCTCTTTGGGATCGAGTAGCCACTCAGGGGGAACGACCCATCTGCGACTTTGGTGCACACGTTTCGACACTCGAGAGCATGGAGGTGCATTGACAGGTCTGAGGGAGCAGCGGCCGGAGATGATGCGATCGGATGGGCAGTGTTGGCGTTTGGACAAAAGGATGGTGAGGGTGACGATACTGGGGAGGGAGTACTGGAGGACATAGAACAGGATGTGGGGGAGGTAGAACGGCGTGATCGGGGCTGCATCATGAGGTGGCTTGGTGGTTGGAAGTGCGATATTGGGAAGGGGCAGAGGCAGATTGGGTGCGTCTTTGACTTGCACATTGGCCATGAGAATACTGCTATTCTCTGTTTATCTCATATGGTAGCAAGGAAAGGACTATATTTTCTATCCTTTGCAAGATTGATGAGGCCCCGTGCTCACCATTTTTTGTTGTCTACCTGCAAAGGAATGATCCAATGAAGGCCATCGACCTGACTGACATACCCGGTGTGCACGCGAAAGGGACGCCTTCTTAGGACTCGTGAGTCTCTGATCTGGGTAGGTCTGCGACGTTCTGCACAACGTTTCCCAATAATCCATTATCTAACATTCAACGATTTGGACTATGCCAGTGGAAGCGTGCTCCCACATGTTCACATGCACTCCAAGTCCCATGTTTGGACCTCTGCATCATGATCCCAGTCACCACCCGACGTGCGGATGAAACAAGATGACCCGATGGTGTATGCCTGCATGGGCAAAGAACTTGCCTACTTCCACACCCACAGCTATGCCCCACTCACCCTCCCAGGCCTCTTCTCATCCTCCCCGCCTGTGCAAGCATTCCTGCCACTCACCATCATGGCATCACCAAATCATTTGTTGTCTGTCCTGGTGTTGGACAACAAAACAAGTCCATCACACTCCCTGGTCATGACTACCAGTGTGCATGCACTCATCCCAGCCAACCAAGACAGTCAACATGATGGGGTCACATACCTAGAATATCTCCCAATTGCAATCATAAATTGATGGTTGCTGCAAGATCAGAGAGTACTTGTGTCAATGCTTCAGGATGCAAAGGTGTGTGAGTGGGTGTAATGGAGCAGCAGCCCCAGGGGATAATCAAGATTAGATGGGTAGTGTTGGCATTTGGATGGAGGGATGGTGAGGGCAGGAATACTAGGGAGGGGATGCTGGAGGAGAAGTGGATGGGGGAGAGATGGAACAGCATGATTGGGGCCACATCACAAGGTGGCTCAGTGGTCAGAAGTGGGATGTTTGGAATGGATTGGAGACAGAATGGGAGGATCTTTGACTGGGACACTGACAACAGCAATACTGTTATTCCCTGTTCACTGACATTTTACATGGCACCTGTGTCATTATGGGTAGATATTGAAAAAAGAAACAAGGGAGGGTATAATACAACTATTTCCAACAAGTGATCCATGATTCTCCAAACACAGAACAATCAATGTCCAGAGCTCTGTCAGGGGATATAACCAAAGAATGGACAGGAAGGTAAGGGGTGCATAAAGGACTGACCCAGCCAAAGCAAGCACCACCAGAGGACTTGATCCAATGATCACTATCTATATATAAATCAGGGAAGGAAAAGAGCTCATTGACTCTCCAGGTTTTAATAGAACAGTCAAAAGATCCAGAAACAATATACTTGCCATCTTAAAAAAATGCTTGCCAGTAATCCCAGCACAGAAGACATAGAAACATGAGAACAGGGGTGAAAACAGAGAGAACGTGGTAGGCGTACCCAACCAATCTTGGTCAAGATTTGATCAAGGTTGCGGGTATCGACCAGATGGCTTAGACCTGAAACATGCAAGTTGTTTCCTGGGTTGAGGCCTCCTCCATCCCGACCACTCAAGGGAAAATCAGAGGCCTACGTTATTATGTAAAATGGAAAAGAGTGACTGGGCAATATTTACCAAATGAAGAGATTGTCGTTGTGAATTTGCCGAGGTCAGCACTCCACTGGCCATCTCGTTGCGTGTCCATCAGCCAGGGGGATAAATTGTTGCACTTCAAACAACCGAGGCCGATGTGCCGCAACAGTGGACCTGAGTTCTTCCTGCCGCTCATCGTCATAGCTATGGACGTCCTTGGTCCGAGACTCGGGTTTTTGAACCTGTTCGCGCATGGAGAGGAGCTCGTGACTTCGTGCTTCAGAGCAACTTTCGAGGTCTGCAAGCTTAGGGCTCGAAACAAATATATTTTTCCGAAGCTTCTTACTTGTGCAAGAGCTATGGAGAGCTACTCCGCTTTCTGAGCATCCACGTAGTAAGCTTATGCTGAAGCTCCTCGATTTCCTTCGACTCTCGAGCAGTCTGCATTGCCAATGTCCCTGTCGCCCGATCCCCGGCGATCATCTTGACCGGGGACGAGAGCGAGGCTCTTCGCTGGTACGTGAGTACCTATCGCCGGGTTTCTAAACAAGGATGATAAGTACAGTCATGTCTAATCAACAGAGGACGGTACTCAGGAACTAAACCTGCCCGGCTCCGAACCGTCACGGTAGTTTCCTTCGACTTCCAGTTTCAGCACTTTCTTCGCACGCAGCACAGTGCCATTTCCGTTTACCGTCGGCACGTCGCGCACCTCGGTCGTTTACACTCACGGCCGAGCGCTGAGCTACTCGCGCTTTCCCCTTCATATCTTGGTCCGACGAGGAAGACGTCCCACTTGTCTGCGAACGCACGCCACGTCCGTTCGCAAACGCGATCGCAGACATACTTGCCGCTTCGTCATACGACAGAATCAAGTTGAAACCATACCACGGCGCGCTGTGTCCCATCGCCACACGCGCCAGGACGTCCTCGGTTCGTGCCAGCGCCACCCGCCAACACCGAAGCCCATCCGGCCGTGTCGACGACGACGCACGCCCTCCCACGACCGGCGGCGGACTCGCACGACAGGGCGACCCGGCGTCGTACGACCGCCTCGTCCCCGACTCCCCGTTCCGCAGCCAGACTCCTCGGCGTCGTCGGACGCTTCAAAACGTCGCTCTGCGTTCCCGTCCGAGTAGCGCCATGAGATCGTGCGCCTGCCCGTTCCGCACGAGATCCGGACACGCCCTTTGACACGATTCATTGACTCGACCAAGAGTGCGAGCACCCGGACTCTTGCCAGGGGGACACGCGACAGGGAACGGTGCACGGTGGAACGCGGGCGGATGCGTACGTGGCCATGGGGTGCTCGAACAGGCCGTATTGGGAGGCGCGTCCCTTCACTTGTCCGGTACTTTGGATGAACGTCGATGATCCTAGACGGTGTTGAATATCGGCTGCAGGACTCTTGAATGAGGAATATGCCGTCTTTGTCACGGCCTGATTGAGGCGGCGTTATCTCAAATGACACAAATCTGCCTCCGAGTTCTCAGTTTGAGAAAACGCATACGAGAATGAGGCTATTGAACGCGGCGAGGCTCAAGAAGGCAAGTGTGAATCATTGAGAGGAGAAGTATTACCTACCAAGTGTAAAGATCCCAATGGAATTATACACTAGCGTGACATCAATTATGACCCAGTGCTCGTACGTATCCAAGGACCTCACGAGCAAACACTTGATCGCTGTCGCGGTAATATATTGCAATATACACAAATGACAGTGGGTAATAGAGTACCTATATTAACATGCAGTGTGGTAGCTTGACGTGATGCAAATGACTGGTTGACAGAATAGCTGCAAATTCTAGCGAGAGCTGAAAAATTGGATAAACATGAAGCGCACTTCAGCCCTTTTTAGGCCCAGCGTATAGCAAGGCGTTGCGAAAGAATAGTGGTCGAGCTGAGGGCGTTTGTAAATGGTCGAAGAAACGCGTACGTGGATCGGTGCAAATAAGCATGAATGAAATAACAAATGATGGATGGAGAGTTCGATGCGAAGATTGTTCTTGCGTGCAATGCGGAATACAGACTTTGTGCGGCGGAGACATATGGTATTGGCGTCGTAGGGAATGTGGTTATCGAAATGCTTGATCGAATATGGTAGTCGGATCGTTGCGATGAAACTCGCAAGATTGGAGAGGAAGATGGTTCAACCCGGCTATGCGTAAATCCGTATATCATTTCCAAAGTGGGACGGAGTTCGTTGAGACGGCAGATGGAGTTGCAAAATCGCGATGAACCAAGACGGTGGTTCGAATGGCACCCATGGCCACGAGTAACTTAGTACCCATAATAGGCACGCTTGCGGGGTCATTAGTCACAATAACTGCCAAAGTAAATCATCGAGTGTAACGAACCATCCTATCACTGCGTAGAGTTAGATTACGAGGTTGGCACCTGAAAAGCGGACATACAAGAGCCAAATAACCTTGGATCCTGTCTTACATCCGCGAAGTGTCACGATATGGCCCCTGATACACTCGTATAGCATCGTTCGTTGATCTTTATCAGCCTGAAGCGCGTTGAATGGCTATCTGAGAGGACGGAGAAACAAACGACGTACCTGCGGTAGGACATTTGCGATAAGCTGACTACCGGTAACAGACAAGGCGAGGTCTACGATCATGGCACGACGACCACTGGCAGGTGGCGTGAGTGAAAATCTGAAAGGGATGAGGCGGTACAGACCCTTTTGCCGGCTCACACATTCTTTTCACAATCCTCGCAAGCGTGTCCGGACCAGTTTCCTTGAACGCCTTAGTGACCGATTTGAATCCTTGTTCATTTGTTGCAAAGTCGAGCAAGTCGGCAATCAAGTGATCGAGACACATCTGGCGATGCTTAGGTGATCCATGCTCCAAAACTGATGCGAATCCAAGTTAGCGCAGTATATGGATTGGTAAGGAAGACGCACTGTGCTGGATACAGTATGATCCCCATTGGTTCTTAGCAATTTCGCCGAACACCACGGATCCCTGATTCAGTAGTTCGTCGATAATACCATCTTTCGCCGAATCCTCGAGATTCTCGAACGCGTGCTGCGAACGGCTGAACAACAGCTAGGCGTTGCCAACGATGGACGTTACCTGAACGACGAGGGACCCAGTCTCGTGACAGGCAAGTGCGGCCCACTTGCCTTTGAGGGACTTGTTGACGCTTCCGGATAGAATTACGTTTGTTCACCACATCCGAGGCGAGGTATGTATGTCAACTCACTAGGCGAAGATTGGTGGCGCAGGAGGGGTCCAACTTAACTCCATGATCTGAGATGAGATGTGTGTTACAATCCGGCTTGAAGGGCTGAAGACGAGGATATACCTTGCTCCAAACGTGAGATGCGTGCTTGTTCACCAAGGTCAGAGCCGGATCGCCGAGAAGAAGCTCCGACACAATCAACAACCTAACATCTTCTTCGCAATCAAGGGCTTTTTGAAGAACGTGGCACCCGTAACAATTTGTCGCAAGTTCAACCACTCGTCCCCTGAATCAATAAGATCCCTTAGTACGTGAGAAAAACAAGGATTGAACAAACCTCATGCAACCCACGATCTTACGCCGTTCTTCGGCAGTTGCAGCAGCCTCGAGACACCTCTGGACCGCCCAATTTCCGAATCTATGCAAGCCACATGAAGTCAGAGATGACATCTATTATGATAACCGGTGTCAATGGAAAGTACCTGTGAGACATCATCTCGAATCCCCGAGCACATATAGCATCTATGATCTTATGCCGCTCTTCCAGATCTGCGACCTTGAGCTTCTGTTGTAAGAAGATAGAGGCTTGCTGATCGGAGGACTTGATGATACGTGCTACGAAAACATGGTAAGGAGGAGAGGAGGAAGGGTGAAGGAGCGACAAAAAATTGATGGGCTGCGTGAACGAGATTATATGCCATATTAGTCCATATAAATTGAATGAATGGGGAATCGTGCCTCGTGAGAATGCGCACCCGCAGACCCCTGACGTCCAAAGGCGTTTTGAGAGGGAGAAGTCCTCAAGGATTCTTCCCCTGGCAGAGCAATAGCGAAGCCGGAGGTGGGCTTTTCCTCCGCCCTCCGCCACTCTGGGATTTGTTGGTGGCGCCAGGGGGCAGAAGACAGAGTAGGCAAGTCCGTCCGCCGGGCAAGTTGTGGAAAAGCACTGTCATACAGAGGCTGAGTGCTGAGCGCCGGAGAAGCGTTCTCCAAGTACTGGTCGAGGAACGGAAAGCTACCTGAAGGTAGCATACGCGGCACGGAAGATTCCAAAAAACGTGGGTGGGGGATATTAACGGCGGATAAAAAGTCGCGCGACTTCAAGGGGGAGCCAGGATCGAACAAAAGAGAGGATGGTGATACGCTAGATGGTACAGACTGCACTTCATACGGGGAAGTGACCTTCAAGTCAAACGTGGTCTTTGCAGGCGACAAATCTGTGGGGGTCAAAAGTGCAGACACTGTCGAGCTCGGGGATACGTCAGGAGAGCCTGGCAAGTTTACGATGTCGCTATTCGCGGACCGAGTAGGCTGCTGGGCGCCGGAAATAGGAGAGTTGAGATTGAGAGCGCGTAGGAGTTGTTCGACGTGCTGGATGACCAAAAAGGTGAGTGTATGCGCCACAAAAAGCAAGGGATCGAACTTGCGTCGTCGTCAAACCCGGGACTCTGCCTTTTTCTTCCGTCGCCGATGGCCCCAATGTCTCTTTTGCGACCGACGAGACCGACCGGACCGAAGACGTCTTCGCTGCCAAACACTGGACTGAAGGCTGGGAGTCCCGCCTGGGGACGAAAGGGGATATTTTCAGCATCACGGAAAAAGGTGTCGATGGCGTTGGGCCAAGTAGTCTCCAGCTGTTGGGGTTGGGGAGCCCAGATGGATCCAGCCGTGGTCCTGGAACGGGGGGGACTACGATCGTCGGCAAAAGGATGGAAAGACTGCGCGGCGGTGGTGGGCTGCATGGCTGGAAAGGAGAGGATGGTGGGTGGGACGGGGAGAGAGGGAGAGAGGGGGAGAGAGGTCTTTTATATGAAATTTCGAGCGTACTGACGGGCCGACGCGATGTGACGATCCCCCGGCGGGGAGAGTCACATCCCATTTTAGGGAAAGATTTGACTTGAGTTGGAAGGCTTCTTTGTACCCTCCGACGCGCCCTGTCGGTAGCATGACACTTTTTCGTCTGAGAGACGCGAGCAGTTCGACTATCAGTATACCCACCACCTTATCACAGCGACCACGCGTGTCTACGCAGCTGAGGTGTGGTTCCTTGTCACCGATGCGTCGAATGAGAAGCAGGAGAGCGTGACGAGCTGAATGCCATCCTCGACTCGTCACAATGTCACCGTTGATGCCTCGGCGAGATCGGAGGAAATGACAAGGAGGAGAGGGCGCACCATGTCTTGGTGGGCTCGATGTATAGTATATAAGGGATACCATGAGGCCGTCTGCAGGGCTACGATGCGCAATCTGCGCCAACGCCGTTTACTCGAGTTTGAGCGGAGATGTGCTCTCGCCTCTCAAAATGCAGAAGGGACCGTACCCAGAGGCCATCTACCGTGATGAACAGCCTTGGGGAGGCCCTCGAAGATGATGTGCACAGGATGGATGAAAAGCCCCCGTTACGATGCCACGATCAGTTGCGGAGTGCAGCAAGACTCGCAGGAGCGGGTCCGAGTACCGCGGGAAAGTGGCGATGAGATATGGGAAGCATCTTCGCAATCTGGTATCAAGGACGGCGATCAACTGTCGTGCCTCTCAACGTTTCATGCCCACACGATTGGGTGGCGGAGGCGCCTTGTACGGGAAGTAGTGATATGCCGGGGTTCTCACCAGCCGGAGCGCCAATAGTGATCAAGCATACGTTAAGGCGCGTATCGGTGGGGAAAGGAGAGGGGAGTCGCGGAAATGAAGAGATACATGTCGCCAGTTTCAGTGATCAATCGATCAAGGGCGATAGGTACGCGAAAGAAGGACGAATGGATTCCACAGAGAACTCACAGAAGGAGACTACCCTACAGACGGTTACGGAGGAGAACACAAAGGCCTCGACCGCAGGCGACGCGTGGAGGCATGCGAGGGTACTACGGGCCGAGGAATCCGATGTGATGCTGATAGAGTACGTAGGAGAGACTCTCACGGCGCCACAGAAGGAGGCTTGGAGGCTCAGGTGTTGCGAGGGAGGGGGGATGACGTACCATTGAATGCGACTGCGTGTACGACATAGGAGAGGGCAGTCGAATATGGACAAAGTGCGTAGCAGGCAGAGGACGGGATCGAGGAGGGCGCAGACGAGGAGGAGCCGGCTCCCACACGAAAAAAGCAGCGCCAATCATGTCGTTCGAGCACGCCGGCGATAAGGGAGGGGGTGTTCCGTGCAGTACCTGAATAGTACAGCCGATAGAGTCGATAAAAACGCGGTGGGACAGAAGGCAGAGATTTGAAACGGCGTTTACTGCTATTGCAGGCGCTGGGCTGATACCGTGTAGATTCTTACGTGAATTGGCCGTACTGCACCGTCTCGGGCGGGGTCTGCCAGCAGCGGACTCGGCTTCATATACGTAGCAGTTACCCAAGCCATATATCAAACCCGTCCCTCCTTGCCACTCTATACCCTTCCCTCCCCCCATGTCCGCCCCCATCCTCCGTCTCCCCCTCGAAATCCTCGAGAAAATCGTGCTCGACCTGCTCGACGACCCCACATCCTCTCCGTCCGCCATCCTCCCCTTCCTCCGCTCGTCAAAGCACCTCTACACCGTCCTCGGCTGCACCACAAACAACCACCTCTACGCCCGCCTGTTCCGCCTCTGCTTTGATGCCTCTGCACCACTCCGCCGTCTCGGCGACATCAACGCGCCCGGTCTCTGCATCCAGCTCCGTGCACACTACGACGCCCTCAAGTGCATCCGCCGCGGCGACATCTACGCCGACGGCGTCCTCGAATCCTTTTGGACTTGCTTTTCGATGTTGATGGAAGACGACGGAAAGAACCGCTCCCAGCTCGGCGCCGCCGGCCTCCCGGACTTTGTGGACAAATTCGTCCGCGAACGTCTGTACGAAAACAGCCTCGATGGTTGGCCAGCAGAGAACGAGATCAATTCGCTTGCCGTCTGGCTCCTCTGGCTCACCTCCACCGACGGTACGTTCCTCTCCCCTCCCCGCTTTCGCATCCCAACTCCATTCCCAGAGCGTCTCAGAGCAGAGACTCCCGCACAACGTGCGCAGATGACCCGACTCATCCTGCCGTATGTCCTCATGCCCGTCCGCGTACGTCTCCTTGTCCGTTACACCCTCCCCTTACCTCACCACGTTCCAGTATGCCTCATATCTCGCCCCACATGTCCACTACACGCTCCCCATCGCCCGCGACATCCCTCAGACCCCACACTCGTTCGTCACCCCCCATGGCCACTACCCCCAGTATCGCGAAGGCTTTTCGCGCTCCATGCAGCTCTACCATGCTGATCGCATCCGACTCGGCGTTCCTCTCGCCTCTATTGCCGCAAAACTCATCTACTTTTCTCATCGCGAGGTTTTTCCTGTCGGCATTCCTCCACACCTCCCCCTAACGCGCACTCACGCCTTTCAACTTGGCCTCCACACTGTCGGTCCCACCCAAGAAGACGTCAAGGAACTCAACGACCACAAGGTCGCAAAGTTCGTGCCCACCTCGAAGTGGGATTGGTGGTCGAGCATCAAAGATCATGACAAACTGAGTGAAGAGGCGCTCTCCAAGCTTGCTCCCAGTGCACGATGGGACGACGACTGGAACCGTCTCGCGGACTGCAATTCGCTCTTTACCCCCGTTTCCCTCAAACGTACGCACTACACCCCGGGCCTCCTGAGTGGTCTTTGGCAGGGCCGAATGCTAGTACGTGGCGCTCACGTTGGTTTTTTATATGCTCACATCGTGCGTCTAGTATCCGGACGATGGCCTCTATGGGACCGTCATGCGTACATCACAAATGCCCTCGACATTCAGCGAGCAATCTATTGGCCTCACGGCTGCACCCGTCTTCATGCGTCTTCGCGAATACCATTGCATGGATGTCGATCCAAACCAGCCTGCACCCTCAGGTGGAATCCAAAACGCATGGTTTCATGCCTCGACCCGATTCCAGGAGGTTACGGTGTGTATTCCAGCTGTCCGCCAAGACGGTGACGTCTAACCGAGTGCACTGTCATGTCCCGTCCAGCATGGCCTTGCTATCACGTGTCAGGAGAGGAACTCGTCTTATAACGAATACGTCGTTGGGGGACCTGACTTACACGATGAGAGCAAGTGTCGTGGGTGCGAATATCGTGGAACCGCGGACATGATCTTTCGAGAAGATGATGCGCGATATCTCGGAGCGCTTGATGAAGCCTTGGCAGATGAGAGTATGGAAGCTGTCGAAGACGACGACGATGTGATGGATGACGATTCGAGCGATCCCGATGTGGACATGGCAGTTCGCAGCGGGAACGAGCTCGTGATCACGCGCAAGTGCAATGGTATCCTCGACACCGTCCTCGTTGGTGAGGTATGTCATCCGTTCCTACTCTCCTTGGACCATTCGGTTCTCATCCGCGATATTTCCCTCATCACAGACAGACCTTCGGCACGGACAGGCTTGGCATCATTACAAGTTCTATGGCCGCGTCCGCGAATGGGACGGACTTGTTGCACTCATACGTGTTCCTGTGAGTTCTCATTTTCCCCGTTCCCGCGGCGGCTTCGAAGCACAGCGAAGCTGTCCGGAAAACAGGGACCTACGCGTGGATGTCCTTCTCTGATCTCAGTGTGTCTTAGTCACCTACAAGCGCAGCGCTCGGTATTTGGATATTCACTGGGTATGTCGTCGGTGGCCAGAACTTCGTTGGGAATTGGCGGACGGCATCACATCCTGGCGAGCCGGTCACGTTCGAGGCTGCCTTCGCCATGTCGAAACGTGAATGAAGTCGACCGCGGTCCTGACGACCTCCTCCGCTAGATCATACGCTTTTCCGGTTTGGTTTGTGACTTTACTCCATGGACGATGCCATCTTACTATCTTGGGTTTTGATCTGTATTGTATATACCCTCCTACCCGAACCGTGGTGATCACCCGCATCACTCATCACGCGCAGTAATTGCATGTACACATCTACCGTAGATCTCCGCCGTTGCATCCATCTTCCATTTTCATGTTCTTTTATTTTTTCATGTCGCATCTCGTTTCATCCCGTTTTCATGTGTTATCATATCCCATTTTTCCCGCATATGCATCGACTTCTCTTGTTTCACAGCAACGCTTTTCTTCCGCTTCGCTGCATCATACGTGTGTTCATATCTCTCCCGCACATATTCCTATTTTTTGGTCTAGCTCTATCTGCGCCTGTTTTTTTGCACCTCGCATCGACGACCCCTGCATGATACATAATACAGTTATTTTTAGCCAAGGCTTAGATGGACTGGCGTGCCAGTTGTTTACGCACAAAGAGATGCTGTTCTTGGCATCGTACGTGCGAACGCCAAAGGCGACCAGATCACGTTGGTCGTCGGGTGGCGCAGTCTGTGGCTTTTTCTGTCCTACCCGGCTCCGTCCTCCCAGGCCCCTCCGAGTGCTGCTTATCGCGTACACGTACATACCGGCGTTCTCTTTCTTCTTTTTTATCCCCTGGTTCTCGAGATCTGTGATCGTGATCATGTGTGGGCATCGTTGTGATAAAAAAGCGTGTTCTCATTGCACGACAGCGGGGATCAAACGGGGACGTGTGCCCATCGTCACGGCACGGTCGTATCACTCGCCGCATCCCGTGGCAGTGCCCTCGTAAACCGCTGACAGGCACGTCCGAAAGGGAAAGCGAGGCACGGGCACACGGGCGTGGCGCAGATGGGGAACGGGTTACTCTTCCTTGCCCCCTTTTCTCTTTTTCTCTTTTCTTTCTGGTTTCGGTCACGGCCTTTTTGTGGACCGCCATCACAGGTATCGACCGAGCGGTGTGCATCACGTCCATCAGGGGCGATCAAGGACACGGGGAAATAGCCAGTTGCCATACGCGTTGCGATTTGCGTTCGGATTGGTATGCAGCTGCACTGCGTCGGTGATGTGGGGACGGGGATCAGCGTGGGGGAGCAGACGCGCGCCGGATCCGAGCGTGACAGCGGCGTCGCCGCCGCTGTGACCACGCCCTCTGCGGTCGTACCTGGACACGGACGCACTGGGACGGACGGTGGTAACCCGGGGGGACGCGCGCCTGCGTCCGGGCCCGACGTCGTCAAGATACTTGCCGGAAAGCTGTTCGACCCGTATACGTTGGCGTTGTTGGAGAATCAGGTGATCAGGGTGAGTAGGGCGACAGGTCGGGTGCTTGACGTGTCGTCCCGTGCGGCGTGTGACGACAACGAGGGGGAGGTGGTCGATTTGAGCGGGTTGACGGTCTTGCCCGGGTTTGTTGACGCGCATGTCCACCGTGCGTCTTTCTCGTCGTCGTCCTCCCCGTGCTGATCAGAACCGGCAGTGTTCTTGCATCCATACTCGGAGACGCCTTGGGACGATCAATTGACAAAAGAGTCGCTGGCTGAACGTACCATCCGCGCGACCGTACACGCGAGAAGGACACTGTTGGCGGGATTCACGACGGTGCGGTGCGTCATGTTGCGTTTCAGCCCCCTCCACTCCACACGATTTGACACGTATGTGTCACGTACATACGAACCCTTTCCCTTCTGACTCACTCGCTTACTGTAATGACTCGGCGGCCCTGGTCTCCTTTCCGACTTGGCTTCGCCCCCCTTTCCCCCCTTCCCCAACCTCCTGTTCTGAGGCCTCGCGTTCATACAGTGACCTTGGCACGGAAGGTGCCGCCGACGCCGATATGGCCTTACGCAAATGTCTTTCCCCCACGACCACTCATACGGATGCGATGATCCCCGGGCCAAGGTATTTCTGCGCATCTCGGGGGATCGTACCCACAGGCAGCTACGGTGAGTTCCGTCCAATCACAAGTTCAACCCATGTCTATACCCTATACCTCCTCGCGCGTCTTCCATTCATATCCGTCGTGACTTCTTTTTTTTTTTTCTTTCTCTTTTGTCGTTCCCCTGGCTCGCTTCCCCCGTGTGTCATACGATATTTTTCCGCCGTCTCTATTGCCCCCTTATCGTCGTCAAAGTCCGCTGATGGGCTGAGTAGAGATACGGTGGTGCATATGGATGTGGATATGAATATAGATATGGGGTATGCCGTGAGTGATACTGATCGATTGCACCTTGCAGGTCCCAAAGGAGAAATCAACGTGAATAAGGAGGGTATCGACGGGATCACCGGGGCTGACGTGGCCGACGGGCCCGACGACTGTATCAGAGCCGTCCGTCGACAGATCGGCGCAGGCGCAGACTGGATCAAGGTATGTGCGTTCAGTATTGTGTGCGCGTGTGTGCGCGTGTATGGAAGCGTTTTCTTATTTACGAACGGGTTCATTCGACGGTCGTTCTTATTGGTCGTGGTGGCGCGCTATACTTATACGTGGGTTCTTCTTTCGCCGCCTCATCGACACGCGCCGTTGGGGTTGGGGTTTTGGCTTCGTTTTGATACACGTTCCATCCCCCTTCCACCCCTGTTGTTCGCTTCGACGCGTGTTGAATGGCTTGGGTCGTGGGCTCGCGTTCCTTCTTGCTTGACATCGGGTGGATAATAGATTTATGCCGGTGAGCGACTCCTTTCTTTATCCTCGTTGTCGACCCTATGGAGAAACAGAGCGGTCTAGAACTGTTCCCTTCATTTCCGCCCGCGTTTCTTTATTTTGGGTATTTTATTTCATCGATTTCTTGTTTGGGCTGATGAAGTCGGCTCAGATTACCGTGTTCGATCACGGATGGCCGGCGTGTCCACGGACACAGGACGGGCGTCGATGAATACGTTTCGTTTGGAAGAATTGAAGGCCATGGTGGACACGGCGCACATGTATGGGGTCAAGGTGGCAGCACACGCAACAAACGGCGAAACGATCGCAACACTGCTGGCATTGGGCGTAGACTCTATCGAACACGGTTTTGACATCCTCTCGTCATCTCCCAGCGATGATATGGATATGAACGCGGGTCGTACGGACGACGCCGTCGATTCCGCCGACGATACGGATCCTCGTCGTTCGCGCCGAGTGCTTCGTTTGCTGGCCCGTTCGAAGGCGAAATGGGTTCCGACGCTGGCGACGTATTATACGCTCGCCCAGGAATCCGGCGACGCGGGAACGTGGACGCGTGCCGCGGAAGCGTTTCGCGTTGCGCTGGAAGAGGGGATGGAGAACATCGCCTGCGGCGGCGATACGGGCGTCTTCTCGCACGGTGAGAATGCGTTGGAGATGGCGTTGATGGTGCGATTGGGTGCGGATTGGCGGCGGGTGTTGCGGTGGGGGACGCTTGGGGGATGGGAGTGCGTGCGGCCGATGGGGTGGGAAGGTCGACGGGGGGCGGCGAGGTTGGCGAGGCTGGGTGAGGGGGAAGTGGAGTGGGGTGGGGCGAACGAGGTACCGTTTGGAGCGATTCGACGGGGGTTCGCTGCGGATTTGATTGGGACCTGTGGGGACGTCGAGGGAAATTTTGAGAGCGCGGTGTCCGCGGAGAGCATCCAGTTTGTGATGAAAGCAGGGCGCGTGTATAAACGTGACGGGAAGGCTGTTGAGTAAAGGGCCGCACAGTCTGACATGTATGTAGTAAGGTCAGGGGACGCATTTTAGTAAATGGAGTCGCGTTTATGCGGAAACAGGGTTGCGGTCCTGGCTGGTGATTTACCCTTGCGTGGCGCACTCCCAATGTTCCGCAGTCCTCTTTCATTTCACAAATATAATGACTTGGTGTTCCTGGTGCGGCGTTCATAACATGAGGATGTCAGGTATTACGAGGTGTATGGACTACCAGATAGCCCGCCAGCTTGATCGACAAGACTTGCCTTATACAGAATAACGGGAGGATGGGCGTGAGAATTTATTTATCATCGACTGTATAGCGCTTTTTTTCTCTCTCGTCTTTTGCTAATCCACTTTGCCTTCAACCTCAAATTATCTTGAATGCTGTACTGCCAACATTATCCCGTTCAATAACGTTGGAGTTCGCGAGGGAAGTCGTCCGACCCACCAACAAGTCAGGGCCCTTTGTTGCAATTCCTACGCAGAGGGCTCGTTACGTTCGTGGAACATCAACGAGACTGCGTCTGGCTCGCTGTGAGGTGTCGTTTTGATGCTGAGCAGGTTCACGGGTTGGCCTGGTCGTTTTTGTATTGGTCTCTATTGAGTAGAGGTCGGTGGGAATAGGATCTGCCGAGCTCGTAGTTGTGGGACAGACATCGTTCATAGTTGTCACTGTTTGGAATGTTCGTTAATGTATATCATTTTGAATATAGGAATGCTTATCACCGTTCCAAACTCGCATCCGACGTTGAATGAACGAGGCTGAGCGCGACTTGGACCGGCACCGTGACGATCTCCTTGTGAGAGATGTCCCTACCCAAGGTCAGACGAGCGCTCAAGTTGGTCATCAAACCAAAGCCGGTGAGTACGCCCTTGACCACGTCTTTGCGGGGCGAGGCTAGGCCAATCTCACGGTTCATGCTAGTCGTTCGAAGTCCCAGCCTCACCGCCAGACCCCCTATACAAGTTCCCCCACGAACACAGTGCGCTCACCAGCGCTCGTTCTCGATGGCGGACTGATGCGCACTTTCCGACAGGCTTCTATGCGGCGCTGGCCGGTACGCCAGGGTACAGTCCCTTTTCCCCAGCGCCTGCATGCACGAGATGCGGGCGGGGCGCTGGAACGAGGAGCGATACGCTCTCGCCTAGGGTAGGCTTCGTCCCGCCGTGATCATACGCTATATGCGCGCTCACACTACCCCCAGATGTATTCCGATCACAGACCCAGTCCCGTTCATTCGAGCGGTCGCTCGCCGACCCCGAGCCGAGGGGGGCGTTACCTCCAGGTCCCACCCCCCGGGTGGGATTCGGACGTGCGTACGCGTGATGACCAGCGCTTGATCTGTTGGGTTGACAAATCCCGGCGTACAGCGGTCGGTCAGATCTGGAATGCCGTCCCGTTCGACGCTGACTCCAGGTCGCCTCGGACGTGTGTCAGAAGAGGTGTGTTTCGTATATTCGTTTCTTATGCGATGAGGAACCGGCTTTGACTAGATGCCGGAATCTGCGAGGTACTTGTGTGGCCCAGACTCGCTGCCAGTAGTATCTGGTGTGGATGGCACGCCAACGCCATGTGTGAGCGTCTCGTCACAATCAGAGTCTAGGCCTGACGAGAAGGTGTCCAGGTCGATTCCTTTGACAATAGACCTATGTTCTCGTCTGATTCATCAGAATCCGAAGCCACTGTTTACTTTGACGCCCTGGACACGTTCAACGTTGGCCTTTCGCCTTCCTGCTCCATAATGGATGCTCACGCCGAAGTAAACTTTTTTCACCCTGAACTGATATCAACTTGGTGCTGATTATCCCCAGGTCGCTGGGAACGGTCCTTCAGAACACATGTTAATATCCCTTTTTGTCGTTATTCATTGTTTCATTTGGTTAACGCCAGCCACCTAATTATGCCCTCTTATGCAGCACGCCTTTGCTTCCAAGACGGGCACAGCGCCGCAACCACGGCAAAGACCGAGCAAATGCAAGCTCAAGGTTTGACGTTCCCCGCTTTCGGATTGAGGGTACCTCCCCGGACAAGGATAAGCGCGATCGTAAACGCAATCACGCCACCGCGCCATCGAATCGGGCGCCTTCCTTGCGCTTGGAGCGTACTCAATCCTCTTCGGGTCCCGATCACAACGGAGATATGGATACGTCCCCGCTGAATCGTCCTCGATTTGGTCGATTCGGCGGACAGAGGTACCGAGGGAAACCGATATCGCTAGTAGGTCGGAAGCGCCGTGACAGGGTTTCGAACTGCGTTGGTGCGGATTCACACGTCTATGCCTTGGATGGCAAGCTGCCTCATGGTCCGACATCGTCTCTCCTTGGCGACCGTGTCAATCCCGCCCATTCGGCGAGTCGTCACGCCTCGAAGCGGAGGCACGTGGATATAGTTGATGAAGAAGGGCGTATGGTCGGTGATCCGTCCGCGGTATCTCGACAGGGACAATCTGGGCGCTGTCGACGCGCGTGGTACAGAGTGGGTCAGTTTTGTCGAGAGGGGGTGTATGACAAGTTTTTTTCGTGGCGTGGTCGGGCTGGATCCCAACGTGCAGTTGGGTCCGATCCAAGATCGGCATGTGGGCCTGGTCTTTGTCGGAGCGTGGGTGTTGGTCACAATGGTCGACGTCGCAGGTCCGAGCCAGTCGTGGGCACTGTCGGTGCTGGCCCATAGGAGCTGAGATGAGGACGGCGAGGAGGTCGGAGATGAAGCCAGAGACGAGGGGCGCACCCGTTGTTTATTATAATATACAAGTCAAGTTACACCGAAGCATAATTCAATTGTATAGGGGTCAAGGAGGCATATTTAGGGGAGCAAAGTTAAATCCTGACTTTAATCATCCCCCATCATCTATCCTAGGCTTAACTTGCCAACCATGTCGGAAACTGCCGGTGATTTTGATGAACATTCTGACTCGGAAGTCAGAATGTACATTCGTACCCTCACAACCATGCTCTACAGGTTTTGCAGACGAAAATCACGATCCAGACTAAACCAAGATATCTTATCTTCACTTGCTCACTTCACCACCCTTCTGTTGGGCTGTGACGAACACAACAATACAGCAAAGGAAGTTGCAGTCACTGGCTTCATCAACACCAATAACCAGGCCCAAATTTTGGTTGTTGCTCAGAACCCACACCCAGAAGGATTATGCAACATGAATCCAGAGTCCATGTCACTACAATTAGTAAAGAAAGATATTGGGAGATCATTCACAGAGGTGGTCAATGGGTATCAATTTGTATTTGAAACACAGTGTTGTGTGAATTGACACCATTAGCAGATCACCAAATGTACCTCTTGTTGATCACATTGCAGACATGTGGGCTGCCATGTCCAATCTCAATCAACATGCTGACAGAAAGAAACAAGCTGAGGATCTTGGACTTTTGGTCCTCTCACGTGTTTATCACAAGTTTGTCCTTTATGTTAAGGAGGGCATCAGGTCAGTCTCGAAAATTGGGTGAAACACTTGATTCTGATCATTCATGAATGCATCAGGGTGTGTGGGGGCAAACCATTGTATGAGATCATTCACCTATGGCAACCAAATCACAAATGCTCTGATATCACTTGCAAATGGGTTGTTCCACCTAACTGGCTAATTGATCTTGAAGGCCTACCACCCATGAAGTTCCAGGTCCAAGAAAACAGTGGAAATATTGAATGGGAGTTTTCTGATGACACAAAGCATGCTTGGTCCAAGATCTTGGAAATCTTATTGGAGGAGATAGACAGTGGGATTGAACAAATTGAGCTACTCAAGACTAGACCAGCAAAGGAAACAGAAGAAGACCTGCACAAAGCAATGGTTAATCTGAACACTTGGGCCAACAGGTTACATTATTTGATTTTTTGGGATGCAGGAATTGTGGAGAGTTTGTTAACCAAGACAAATCTGACAACTGGGGTTCGAACCAGGTTTATTTCAGGTTTGTCAACAAATACATATGGTATGCATTTGAATATGACATTTGGATTGGTGCTGATTAAAAATATCAAGCTACAAGTGATGATATTCTTGAACTTCAACATGAATGTGGGCAGGGTAAGGGTCAGCAACTCCTCTGCTATCTCAAGAGAATTGTTACATGGCACAATGCTGTGTTCAATCTCATCTACAGTGGAAGGCTTCCAGAACTGTTGCAAAATCTTGAAATTGGCCTTGTGGAGGCACCATTGGCACAGTCACAACCCTCTGTTGTAACTCTATCCAAACTCACAGAGATATTCTTCAAGCAATTCAATGACTTAGCAAAAATGCAAAAGCCTGTGGAGAGGATATTGGAAATATATCATTCAGACACATTCACTGGCTACACCCATGCTGAGGCAACACTAATGGGTGTTGTCAATTATTATGAATCAGTACACAAGAGCCATAGTGTACTGCTGACAAATCCACAAGACCTGCAAAAACTTGTGCAACCTGTATGTCATTTTCCTTTTCTCCTTCCTGCTATGTATCAATACAACTAAACATGATCATCGTGATGGTGATTTTTTAGGTGGCAGATAGTGGGAATATAGTAATTTCTGTCAACAAAAAGTGTTGCTGGTGCTGTGACTGGCTTAGCCAAAATCTAGGAGCCCAGTACAGGCTCCCTGGAACTCATGGATACATGTATGCCTGGGATCCTCCTGTCACAGGTGTGAGTACAGGTGTTTTGAATGGACTGGAGGAAATGCTGTGGAAAGAACTATATGAGGCTGTGTTATGTGCACTTGAAGACTTCTAGTAGACTACATATTACATAATGGTCATTAATAAAATGTTTTCTTTTTTGCTTGTTTAAGATGCCTTTGTGGACTGTGGTGCCTAGACATCCAATATCTCAGACTCCCAGACTGTCTTGATCCTGAATTTTACTATGCTGAATATGCCAGGCAAAGGACAGGGGCTTGAGCCTTGTCAAGCATCAGATAGATGTACAGCATGAACCAGAACTGATGCTCTGTCCACTCACAAGATTAAGAATTTCAAGCCCACAAACCTGTTCCCTTATAGGTCAAGGATTTTGCTGAAGACTGGTCTGAAACTGGTCTAGTGTAGGTGCAGAAATCCAGTTTTCTGTGTTTTGGTCTGGGCTTATTCATGGGTAACTATGTATTACCAGTTTTGATTGTGAACCACAGCAGACCTATAACTGTGACAATACTAACACAATTTGGATATTGTACATGTAATTGTGTCAGCCAACCAAGACAGTCAATGTAATAGAGTGATCTACCTAGGGTATATCCCAATTATGATCATAGAATGGTGGTTAATACAGATCAGAGTGCTTGTATCAATGCTTGAGGATGTACATGTAAAAGGTGTATTGGTAGGTGTGGAGGAGCAGCAGCCCCTGGAGATAATCATGATTGGATGAGTAGTGTTGGTGTTTGAGAGGAGAAATGGTGAAGCAGGAATAGTGGAGAGGGAGTACTGAGTGATATAGAAGAGGATGTGGAGTAGCATGATTGGAGTCACATCACAAAGTGCACTGGTGATTGGGAGTGCCATATTTGTGAGGGGTTGGAGAAGTATCAGGAGGATCTTTGACTGGGACAATGACAATAGCAATAATGTTATTCTCTGATCATCTTCCATGGTACCTATGTCATTGTGGGTGCATATTGAAAAAACAATGAAAGGAGGATATAGTACAATTATTTACAACAAGTAATCCATGATTCTCCAAACACAGAACTATCAATGTGAAAAGCTCTGTCAGAGGATATAATCAGAGAATGAATGGGAAGATAATGGGTGCATAAGGGATTGAACCAGCCAAAGCAAGCACCATCAGAGGACTTGATCCAATGATCACTATCTATATATAAATTAGGAAAGGAAAAAACCTCATTAGCCTTCCATATTTTAATAGAATTGTCAGAAGATCCAGAGATAATATACCTGCCATCTGGAGAATATGCCACAGAATGAACTAAACCTATGTGCCCTTGGAATGGACCTGCCACAGTACCACCAGTGGTTGAGTTCCACACTCTAATGGTATTATCCCAAGAGCCAGAGACAATATGTCTACCATTTGGAGACCAGGCAACAGACCAGACTTCATCTGTGTGCCCCTGGAATGGACATGCCACAGTCTCACCAGTAGTTGCATTCCACACCCTAATGGTCTTATCTCCTGAGCCAGAGACAATATGTCTGCCATCTGGGGAATAGGCAACAGATAAGACTGCATCTGTGTGCCCTTGG
>JBBPLQ010000262.1:501-11163 GCA_038089855.1 Royoungia palumana
ACTCGAGCCCCGTGATGGAAGCAAAGATTTCGCTGAACGCCAGCAACACATACCTGCAGCAAACGGCGTATGAGCTCGGGTATGTCGAGGCGACGCACGACTTACGCTCCGGTCTGGATCCAGACGTTGAGCGGCGAGACGAGCGGATTCCCGGCCGCGTCGACGCACGTACCGGCGTAGTACCCGCAGGGGTTCGTCTGATCCTACGTTGAGCGCGACCGCATTGCAACGCACGGCAGGGCGCACCTTGTAAATGTAATGCTGGACGACCGCTGCCCACACCATAGAGGCGGCCCCGGTAGCAAAGCCCCAGCTGATTTTCTTCAGCGCGGTGAATCGCCATCCGCTCCTTTCAAGCGCAGGGTATATCTGAGAGAATACGATAAAGTGATCTGAAGGCCATGACTTTGGCCTTGCGACTAACCAACAAGTCACAGATGGGTATGAAAATGATGAGTGCAAAGGGGTCCAGGTTCGATAACACATCGTTGGGTAGCCCATGGGTATCCATGGTGGCCGCTTGCGAGGTCAGGTTGTTGTTCAATTGATTGTAGCAGAGCCCTGTGCACACAAAAGTGTCATGATCACATCCGCGAACGAACGACGCGTCCATACAATAGATGGGGAACCACGCAAAGACGCTGCAAGCCTTGAGACCACGGCGAACCTCATCCACCCAGTTGTCGTCAAACGTCATCCATCTGGGCTTCTCACCGACCACCTTGGACGGCTTGGCGCTCTCCCAAAAGTCATCCGCGGTAAGCTGTCTGACGCACCGGACAGGGTTCCAGCTCCAACGGCCAGCGACAGCGTGCCGCCAGAGACGGAACATGGTACCTAGCACAGAGCCAGTGGGCGGTGAAACGCGATATCGCCCATGACCCCACCAAAGAAAGATGGGCGATATGAAGAAGACGATTGTCGGCAGTGTGTACGCGAGCCAGTAACCAACATACTGTCGGTAGATACGATTCTCAGCAATGATCACGAGAGACGAATCTCAGTACCTTTTCCGCATAGACCATGCCGATTTGGCCGATGAGCGCCCCAATGTTGATGAAGAGGTAGAAGTACTAGAACGGCGAGTCGGCACGGTCCACGAAATGACAGAGGTCAACTCACCATATAGATCCTCGACGCCGTTAGTGTGGGATCGACGATGACGCGTTCGCCTGACCTGGTGGTAGTGATGAATGGTTTCGTGCGGCGATACTGTTCGGCGACCAAAGGCGAGATATTAGACTTGAACCCGCCAGCTCCCGTGCCGGTGACAATCAGGGACAATATGAACAACCCAATAGACGCTTTGCCGCCAATGATACCGGGGATGGCAGAGATGATCATGATGACGTGTCCAAGCATGGCGAGAGCGACGCTCCAGCAAATAGTCTTGTACCGACCCCAGTAGGTGTCGGCGATGTAGGCACCGGCGATGGGACAGATGTATGACCTATGATTGCCACGTCACAGCGCCACGAGGAATGGCTGTAATCGAACGCGTACCAGAATTGATAGAACGTGGTCAACCCGGTAGACATTTGCTGGCCATCCCCGAGTGCGCCAGACTGTCCAGTCGCCCCACCAGCACCGGTTTTGGAACCGGGGGGGAGTGGCTGCTGAATGAAATTTACCTACGCGGATTGATCTCTGTGAGGCGCAGTGAATCTGATATCCTGACTTACAAATACTGCGCTAGCACCTTCCGAACGCACGGCGACTGAGTATCGATAGGCCAACAAGCGATCGAACAGTCATACCATAGTACTGGGAACGCTAGAGATCAGAAGGATTCGCTCTCACTTTGAAAGTACATACCGAGAAACGCTCCGCCAACTCGACGAAAGCAATCACTAGTATCGCCAAGGTTAGAATAACACAAGGGGGAACAAAGAATGTCACTCACTGTATGCCGTCCAGGGAAGTGCATCGGACACGCGACGGAGGGTCGCCAACTCTTCTTCTGAGGGAAACTCGAGTCCCTCGTGGGCACTATCGTCGTCGTCGTCCACCGGCAGCCTGAGCGGATCCCTCTTTTCGAGAGACGGGCTCGACGAGACGTGTTGGTCGTGTTCTGCCAATGCAGGTGACATGCTGCGATCAAGCTCCGGACTGGCCATGGTGGTCAAAACAAAGGGGAGAACGAGGCCCAATAAGAAAGCAAGAAGGACGCCTCGCCTTCCTGTCCATCTTAAAACGACGGCCAAACTCCCCAATCCCTAATCTGTCACACATGGTCAATCATGATACGGTCGCGTGATTCATATACGGCAAAGCAGAACGCCACTGCACTGGTGGGCTGGAAGTAGCTTATCGCACGGAGAGCGATATGCCGTATGTCCACTGCCACCATCCAATGATTGATCCGAATGGCCCGCCCACAACCGCGAACTGCTGCATGGTACGGCACCCTTCAACGACCGAATCAGTCCTAAAACGCCAAGCATTGAAAAATACACGACACCTTCGATGCAAACCTGGTTAGCACCGCGTGCCTTGATGAACACGCGCCAAAGCATTCCCATGCGATATGGACGTGAGAATACAATCAAAGCCTCTGCATCATGGATCACCGGTGTCACCTCACGTCCAGGTACACTCAGACAATGAACCAGACAAGCCAAAGGCGAGGGCGATCACTGAGAGCGTAAGAACGATCAGCCAACGGAATTTCTTGGACGCCTGGAACTGCCAGAAAATCTGGGACCGAAAAGAACGGCTGAGTTGTCTCATTTCTGCCACATTGATTCGCCACAAGTGATGCACATGTAAAAGTAGTCTTGTCGGGCCCCACAGCGAACGTTGCTCTCCGTTTGGTTATTTTGGTTCCAAAGCGATCACGACTTTCTGTTTCCATTCAAAAGATTGACTCTGGGTATGGCGTACCATTGGCAGAGAGAAGAAACGATAAGGAGTCGGTTAGAATCACAGTGAAATGTCAGCTCGTCCGATCCCTGGCAATTCCGAATCTGAAGTCAACGGTTCATCGCTGTGACTCCGCCCGCAGATCACCATTGAATCATGCGTGTTAATTATATAAGATGCTTGGATCCCAATTGAATGAGCCGCAAACCCAGTGAAAGTGCACCTTTCATCCCTTTTATGTGTCACTATCGAGGGAGGCATGCTGAAGGCATAGTCATTCCAATTGAAGATCCCGTCGACAGTATGCATCGAATGTGGTCGTTGCTAGTATTCGGCCTTGTCTCGTAATCATGAAGTGCCGCGTTACTGATTGTAATGAGGAACCTGAACCGATCAGAAACCATAGAAGGCCACACCCAAAAGGTGGAGCAGATATGAATAGTGTTTGTCATGGCTCCTGGGCATCTGAAACTGACTTATATCGTGAGCAACTAACTTGATTTGCACAATAGAGTTGTCGCACAAACCCAGACGGGATGTGGCGGGAATACAACACATTCACCGCCATTGGCTCTGCTTAATCACAATAGAGTGATGGACCGTAGTCCTAAGAGAATTCTGACGAGCCAACCCTAGGTTGATCATATGAGTACAAAAACGGGTAAGTAGTGTATTGGTCATCATACCTGTGGCACGAGCGAGAACTGCCGCGAAGATTGCAGTATCAAACAAAGACGCGGTACCGAAATTCCCACTATTAGCATGGAGGATGTAACAGGCACCAACCGCAGCGGCCACCATCTCCATAACCATGTAAAGGTGCCTGACACGAGAGACTCCGGCACATATGTATTACGATATGACTGTTGGTAATTAAGCCGGGAGTTGGAATGGACAAAGGGACTGGTGAGGTAGAGACGACCAACTGCAGACAGTTGTAAGTTGGCCGAACCTCATCGGTTGCATCAAACTTGAATGCGAACCTCTTACAGACTGACCTATAGTGTAGAGGAAGTTGACATGAACATTGAACTGAACGTAGGCTAAGTACGTCGGTCAACGACATCCGCAGAAAGCTGGAAACTGATGAGAAGAAGAGACAGAATCGCGGCACCCACCGCGTAACACGACTCAGGCCTCAGGTGGCAGTTGGCGCTGCCCAGTACGAGTTACTATCGAACGAAGTCGAGGTCTTGGTGGCATCAGCGGATTCAAGTTTAATATTACGTAAAAAGTGTTCGAACCGGACTAAAATCTGGATGTCAGAATCTTGCTTTGGATCTCTGCAACGAGCGTCACATTCAGATCTGATACCGTTGGACCGTGCTACACCTAAAAGCAGCCGCACGATCCAAGCGTTTCTCGGCAATTACATTTCGACATGTGTCGATCCACGTAAACGCCTCGGTGTGTTCGTGAATGATGGTCAGTGCTCTTTGAGAACGAGATGCCTACATGGAAACCCTCATCCGACTGCTTCCCAGGTATTTTGATGGGATCTTGTAGCGTTCACTTGACCAGCATACAAATTCGCGGTTGGCTGTCTTTGGGAATGCCTTCAAGTCACGCGAGGCAATGCTGCAAACACGTTGTTGCAGGCAGTGGGTGGTCCAGCGTGGATATCTTCCGCATTCTGAGATACTTGTTGACCTCTAAACCATGCAAGGCCTCCCAATTATCGAGCCTGAACCGCTTCATTCTTCATCCTTGGCGGCACACGCCATAAGTGCGGCGGCGACCGCTTCCGTTTTAATAGCGAGCATATCTATGCCTTCTTCTCGTCGCCAAACCATTTCGGTGCGCCTTCATCTCTTCCCATGTCGTCCTTACACCATCCTTACTTCAACCGCAAGCTGGTCGAAATGCTTCCCTTTGCATCATCCCTGTGCATCCTCGCTGCGCTCGCTACTGGGTCCTTTGCTCTTCAAAGTAGCGCCAGCGTATCCATTTCTCCGGATGTTAGCCAGTCTCGAATATACTCTAGCGCCATTTCGAGTGTCATTGCTGCGGTAACCCCGATGTTGGCCCTCATTTACTTTTGCCCCCTCTACCTGTTGTATCGGCACTCAAAACGCCATCCAAGAACGCTCAACAAAGTGTCAGGAGTTCGAATCCAGCAATATGGTCCACGTAAGTCTCAGCCGTTGGTTTGGCCGTGGTTGTGGCCTTATGGCTTCCACGTGCTCCAGTCATATACATATTTCTGCTCTTCACCAGCTTAGCGCAGGTTAGTGCATTCATATGGCACGCCGCGTTCTTGGAGGACTGACTTGCACGGTATAGGTTGCGGATGCAACCTGGCTTTTGCTACAGTACAAGTACAACAATAATGCACCCGATCCGACGACACGCACAGGCGTGCGTTTCTTGTTGTGGGTACTTTTAGCACGGCTGGATGAACACGTTCATGGCTGAAACCTCGTGCAGATTCGCAGGGTGTTGGACCACTGTTACTTCTGGAACCTATACCCTTTTCTTCCTCGATCCGCTCTGGTCACGGCGTCCAATTGCGTCGATTGGGACGCAAGCGGTCTGGGTGCTAGTCACTTGGGTTTTCTGGGTTGCGGGCACTGGAGTGCTCAACAGGTCGCTTCCATCACTCTTCATGCAGAGTTCTTGTCAAGGAATCGTCTATTGTGGGCAGTTGCAAGCACTACTCGGTGAGTACTTACATTGGTGGCCGTAAAGATCGCTATTAACCGCACTAAATCCACAGCACTCTCGGTTGTCGAAATGTTTGTATTTCTCGAAGTCGACTTCTTCCTGTTTTGACTGATACCTGACAGACTTACCTTGACATTTGGTATGATTGTCATTACATGGTTAGTGTGGAGATCAGCGCGGTACGTCCGTCAACCAGTGGTAATCAGAGCGACCCCAATATGAACATTGGAATACGTTGGGGAGATAGGGGAAAACAGATTTGAAATAGAGCGAAATCGCGTGCTTTGTCCGCCCCTCACTACGACCTCTTTATACCCACAAGGAACCTCTCGTTTTAGGATTACAGCGCACTTTCCTCGACGTTCTGTACACTTTTTTCCAGTGGCCGCTCCTTACGTGACTCGAAATTGAATGGGATACCGCTGAACGGATGAGGGTAGTCCGAGAGACTGCTCTTCTCGAGGCCCGTTTGTACTTGTAGTTAGTCACAGTCTAGTGTGCAGGTACATCTCTTCTGGATAAGACTGTTATATAAATTAAGACCGATTCACCCCGCCACGAAACTTGAGCTTGCACTTGAGGAGCTTCTTACATTTCGCCTCGATTCGGGTAGCAAGCCGGGTTCCGGGCTGTTGAATCGGGGGGTTTCCTATTGGTCGGAGCGGAATTACGCGGAACAAACCGGCATGATCGGAACCTGAAAAACTGTGGAAAAGCAACCGAGTGACGACTTGTTGCTACACCACTTTGGCTTGGAGGGCTCAAACTTGTTCATCACCTTTCTCCCGTGCTACCTTCTTCGTTTTCGCAATGCCTTTTGCTCCTGGTTAGTCGTTGTCGTCGGCACGCGCTGCTCCGCCCAGAACCGCTGACCGCGCGCTCATGTAGGTGACTCCAGTAAGGGTGCTTCCCTCTTCAAGACGCGTTGTGCACAGTGCCATACCACCGGTGCTGGTGAGCCCAACAAGGTCGGCCCCAACCTTCACGGGTGAGTACCAATCCAGGTTTGCCATTCCGCCCATTCTGAGACTTTTCAGCATTTTTGGCCGCAAAACAGGTCAGGTCGACGGCTTCCAGTATACTGCTGCCAATGTCAACAAGGGCATCACATGGGATGAGAACACCTTGTTTGAGTATCTCGAGAACCCCAAGAAGGTACGTCGTCTGGTGTTGGCTGCATGCTTTTCAAGCACTGACGTGTCATTCCCGTCAGTACATTCCTGGTACTAAAATGGCCTTTGCAGGGCTCAAGAAGGACAAGGATCGCAATGACCTCATCACTTGGCTCAAGGAATCGGTACGTGACGCTCTTTGGGACTCCCTTCTCTTTGCTGACTGATATTTTAGACTGCATAATCTATATCCCACCATCACGAGCCCGATCCATGGCCATCTACAGTTACCTTAACATTTTCAGCTCGGTCTTATTCCTTAGACGACCGCATCGCATAGTACCTGCATACTCCCCCACTCAAAATGTCACATTTCTTTCATGATTCTATCATTTGCGAAAAGAATTTGAGAGTGTGTGAGCCATAAGTTGGTCAAGTCTCGAATCGCCCTGGCATCAGTGGGCCAAACCATAGATAATTCGTATTCGGAAGTGTGTACGAGGTAATATAGCAAAGGTACGAAGTATAACTTAGTAGGCATGACGACATTCATAACTTGTGGGTGCACTACGCATCGTAAATCAGGAGATATGATGGCCTGATTGCGTTCTCTGTGTAGCAGACTAGTTCGTCGTAGTTTAGGGAACCACCTAGAACAACTTCAGCAAGAACCTGAATCATCATCCCGGTGTAATCAACACGAGACGGCAACCAAGTCCACTACAGAGACGTACCGAATCATACCCAGGTGGAGGCGCAGTCATCTTGGTATTGTCCTGCGTCATCTTATACCCTTTTCCAACAACTACTTTGTTGAGAAGGATCGCTTTCTGCCTCGAAGGTTTGACATTGCTCGAGTAGTCGTTGGACTTGGAAGACGTCGAGGACGTGTAGATGCCTGCACCGAACCTGTCATACGACACGATCACGGCACTGTTTGGTCATAGGGGATCCAATCACTTACCTGCCCCAACCCGTCTTCTTGCCAAACAGATTCAGACTGTACGACGTACGGATAATGTTACAGAGTGAACACGATGACGATGCGCAGAGCGCGGTATTCCCGCTGTCTCCCAAGAGACAGTCCCTCGTTGTTCCATGCCAGCGGCGGTTTTCATTCCCGGGAGACCGACCGGCTGCGGCAAATTTGCCTCGAGTCTCGACAGACGCGCTATCGGTAATACTGGGTAAGATAACAGGTGGGTGTACACAGCAGATTCAACTCACCGATATGCGTCGTATTTCGCGATGGAGGTAGGGTGTCCAATGACTTTGTACACACGGCGTACAACCGGGCACGGTGTCTGGTGCCGCCACGAAGCCTTGAACTGGTCGGCAACTACACGCTATTAGGTTTCTGGGAAACGACTAACAAACTATCATACCATTCTTGAACGTGTCGTGAGCGGTAGAGACCTCGATCAGCAGCGGGGCACTCTTTTCTGCCTTGGAAGAACACGCTTGACCGCAAAAGTGGCCTTTCTTGACAGCTTTCCCGCAGAGTAGGCAACCGTTCTTGAGTGGTCTGGAGCACAGAGCCATAAGTAGTGCGTTGAATAGATGGATTAAATGTAGCTCTACAGACTTGGAGGGTGCTGCGGGTGCTCCTCCAGCAGCCTTTGCTTGCTGTGCGCAAGTCTTGCCACAGAAAGAATGTGTCGTCTTCCCGTCGTTGTACTTGGGCTGGCTGTGACAGTACTGTGCAGTACGATATCACCGTCGACGGGGGTTCGGGAGAAGAAAGTAACGAGATGTGACATACATCACACATGTTGGCTCTGGCACGAGGAGCGCGAGTCTTTACGCTCTTTCCCCTTGCTCCCCTCGTCGGAGGGTTACTGCCTGAGGCAGTCTTATTCTGATTCTGTATCTTGGCGGCGCACGTCTTGCTGCAGTAGGAGTGGGTCTTGGTACCATCAAAGTATTTGGGTTTCGCGTGGCAAACCTGAGGGGGAATCAATGCAAGGGTCGCTACATGCGGCGGAGAGAAAACGAGTACATCACAAAGATTGACTGCGTTCGACGTGGTCTGTCGTGCAGTGATATTGAAGGCCGGCTGAGGCTGGGGCTGGGGCTGGGGCTGGGGCTGGGCTTGCAGAGGTTGCGATTGTGATTGTGGTTGGGTCTGCGTCGATTGTGCCTGGGCAGCCTGCGCTGCTAGGTATTGGCCGGCCATCGTGCCAAGCACGGAGAGTGCGGCATGCATGGGCGGAAGTGCGGCACTCATATCGAATAAAGTGGGGTATAGTTTCTCTGAAGGAAGGTAGTATACGAAGGACTCGGAGATAGACGCGGATTATGGATGATTGCTCGCCTGGAGCGACTCTAGTACGTGGATAAGACAAGAAGGATGGTTGACGAAGCATCAAGCAGTGGAGGTGCTTTATAACCACCAGGACGAGCGGAAAGCCTACTATGCTGGCCCTCGAGCAACGCGATTAGCGCGTGTTAGCCGCGAGGGAAATAAATTTTGCGGCGGGGGAGACTTACAGCCAATGCGCGCGGTGTAGTCGCCAGACGGCGTCCACGTCCCTATTGCCGAAGTGAAGCTCACCTGGTCCATCGGCAAAAGGCTGCTGTGCCCTGGCCCACCTTGTACATGGCAACGTTAGACACGTGTAAGAGTGCACTCAGTACGCACTTGATCCGAATATCTGATCAGCAAGCATTCTTGACTACACGAGGCGTGCACTGATAAAATGTGCGGATAACCAGTCGCGGAGAACGACCGAGGCACAGCCCGAGTTCTATCTACTTCCCGGATGCTATGTGGTGCAGCGTCTGCGTTACGTAAGTATATAACAAGGCAAGTGACCATAGAATTCGGAATCAACCTCGACCTAAAACTAGAATACATGGACCATATCGTGGGTATGCCTATCATACAATCATGCGGGTATCAAAGTAGAAATACACATCCATATAAATACTCTCAGAACCAGGGTCAAGTAGGAACTTAAGGTCGTGTACCAATGGGAGTGAGCTTCAAGCTGCCGACATCGTCATGACGCGAGAGGCGTCTTGAACAGTGTCCGTACAAATGCCTTCAGATTCCGTGCACGTTGCGCTTTCTCGCCGTAAACTACTAGGTACGCTGGACGCACTGTGTCATTGTGGTAGGTGACCGTTTCTGCTAATCGTCAATGTCGTTGATCTTGATTATACACCTCAGACGAACCTTCATAATTTAAGTCCCATCCGATTTCTCCCGCAATCTAGAGGAAATGTGGACTGCCAGCCGAGCAGGGGCATCACCCACTTACCGAATCATATCCCAACGGCGGTGCGACCAAATTGGTAGCATTCCGATACCTCTTGTAGGGCTTTCCGACAACGACCCGACTAAGAATCATTACCCGCAAAGTAGCGTGCTCAGAGATACTGGAGACATAATCATCTGCCTCTGTCATGCATACTAAGAAACTAGCCTCACAACTAGTCATTTCAGAGGACGTACTTGAAGAGCAGGTTGTGGTATAGATACCGTGTCCGAATCTAGACCGTCAGCCCGATCAGAATATGTCATTCCAATGGTGACTCCACATACCGCTTGAACGAATTCTTCGAGCCTGATGGGGGATGAGAGCAGGCAAACCGAAGCAGGGAACAGACTGACCACACCTGCCCACATCGAATGAGCTGCGCAAAATGGAACATAGGGAGCACTCTTTAAGATTGCAAAGAACCACGCTTCCAGAGGACTCCCCTAAAAGACAGGCACGGTTGGTACCGTGGAAAAGGAGTTTCTCGTTTCCTCGTTTGTCCTTGGCTTTTATGGTGGCCTGGACTCGATCCCTGTAGTAATGGTATGATAGGGGTGCGCAGTGGGAAGAGGCAAACATGTACCTATAGTTGAGATAAAGTTCGAGCGCAGGCTCTGGCCAGAGAACCTTGAAGACATATTGGATGTCGGGCCGCGCTTTCTTACGATGACGCCACCCTTTGATGAAAAGCTGCTCAACTATATTTGTAACATGACCTTCGGGAAAACTGTGCGGGAGTAAGAATGATCACGCACCCTCGG
>JBBPLQ010000262.1:11263-32604 GCA_038089855.1 Royoungia palumana
ACATATTGGATGTCGGGCCGCGCTTTCTTACGATGACGCCACCCTTTGATGAAAAGCTGCTCAACTATATTTGTAACATGACCTTCGGGAAAACTGTGCGGGAGTAAGAATGATCACGCACCCTCGGCGAAACGGGAGTTAACCCTGTCAACTCGAACCAGCCGATTTCTTCGATGGGATGAATTCACTGGGTTATCGAGAGAAAATTCGTCAGGCGGCGCTAGCTTTACCCACCCATCTTTGTGAGGTGGAGTCATGATTAGATCGAACTGAGAGACAGGGAGAGCGGAATAGGGAAGGGAAAGATTATATGTTGCCCATAGCAAACCTCGCCTCCACTGCACCCCGACAGCACAGACAAGAACACCAACTGACCATATCGCGCGTGTTGCTGCCGGCGATGTGGACAATTAGTCAATCTTATCCGCGGCATTTGAGACGCTCCGCTGGGAATCCAGCACAATTAACGCGAGGCGGCCTCCATTTTGCATTTGCTGATTTCATTGGTATCACGTATTAGATGAAGGGTATCCTGTGCGTACCATGCAGCTTCCACGCCGTTGATGCATGATGCATGTCAGTGTCCAGAAAGGGCAACCGAGTAAGATGGAGTTGAAGGCGCAGCCTGACGGAAACACGTTGCAACTGGCTGGCATGTCAAGCGCGCGACCGTAGCACAGGAGATCAGCTGGATCATCTAGCTGCTTGGCTTATCTTACCTCGTTCAGACCCACCTCGTGGCGATCCGGTCATTCCGGGGTATTTTCGTTGCGGCAGCTAGGTTCCACTCAGCGCCTTCCGAGGGAACTGTATAAAAAGACCCCCTCTGTGAGTCTCGCGAAGGAAACTAATCATTTTGACCCTCCTGATTTGATCATCATTCTCGAAATTATCTATCTACTCGCTGCAATCTTCGTGGTCTCGTTCGGAATGTTAGACACCCGTCGAATCATGAGACTTTTTGGTCTCGGAGGATCTCCGACCCCCCAATCCACCCAAGGAAGGCTGCAGAAACAAAGACCCGCGACACAGTACTATCCTCCAAGGTGCAATGGCTACTCTTTCGACGTCTTTCGTCCTCTAACGTATCAGTCAGCCATTCATTCACTGGCACCAAACCTCCATCACCCAGTGCGTCCAACAACGATGGCTCGGAGGCGGACTATCCTCCCCTTACGGCTCCTGTTGCTCCTACGGGCGCATCCATAGCTCCATTTCAAACATCAAAGATATCGCCTGTCCTGTTTTACGACAAGAACGACCCATTCTACGAATTCACCAACTTCTCGCCACATGATGTCATGTACAAAGGAAAGAGGTATCCAACAAGCGAGCACCTATTTCAAGCATTCAAGGTATGTAATTTAGTTCGTTTTTAGCGAGTTGGTACTGATGTTCACTCTCAATCTCTAATCTTCATGCCACTTGGCTAGTTCTTGGACAACCATCCCGAGATCGCGGAGCGGATTCGGACTTGTGGAGAAAGACCAATGCTCGCTTTTGATGAAGCACACCGAAACCAGAAGCTGGTGCGTTCGGATTGGAGACAAGTCAACGTTGAGAAGGTATACTTTGCCACTTGTTTTGTAGTAACGCGAGCTCTCTCAGCTAACGGGTCATTTTTGCGCAAATCTAGATGGAGATCGCTCTTCGCCTCAAATTTACTCAACACCTTGGCCTCAAAGCGCTACTTCTAGGCACGGGCGACGCTGACCTGATCGAGGTGAGAGGTGCCCCACTATTTCTCCCCGCCATGAGATTCGATTCGATGTGTTAGAACTCCCCGCGCGACCATTTCTGGGGCATCGGTACCGATCACTCTGGTCGTAACGAACTTGGGAAAGCCCTCACAAGACTTCGGGAGGAGCTACGCCGAGAACAGAACGACCCGTCCCATATTCCGAACGCCAGACGAGACTCTACTCGTTTATCGATTCAAGATCTGACCTCTCTCGTGCCCTCTCCGCTCAATGGTCATGCGCAGGAGTCTTCAAATCCACCCGCTCTGGCATCTGGCTGCGAACCCACCAATTCACAGGGAATCCCACCCCTGAACAGTGGTGTTTGTGAGGTATGGTCTCGCTCTAGGCCAGGTTGGTGCCTTACCTGATTGATGGTGATGTAGTTCTGCCACGTGAGACCCAAGTTTCAAACCCACCCTTACTGCGGGCGGACATGTGCCACACAGGCGACCAAGATGTGTAACGTACGTCCTCGGGTCTCCACTTACTCCTCCATCAAGTTGATTTTTTCTCACAGTTTTGTCGCTCGAAGCCTCGGTATGGGAAGCATCCGTACTGTTCGAGAACGTGCGCGGCCAAAGCAGGTGGAGCTGTTTGACCTCTTGAAATCATTGTGTGTAAACGTGGGCCCATCGTTGAGATGGGGCTCAAGATATGGATACGACTTCATTAATTATGACACATATCTTAGTCACATTTTATTTCCGTTTCATGGGCAAGCAAGCTGTTCGGCTACATTTATAATCTGTGGCATTAAATATAAAGAGAGACTTTGCAAGATTAGTGCAATGTTGGTTGATACAAAATGCAAACGTCTAAGTAAATGCGTTAAATTTACATTAGTGAGAAGATGGTGCAACGATTGTCCATGAGATATCAGAATGCAAAGTAAGCAGTATCGATGAAGTGAATGAATAGGATATCTAATCAGGATTTATGGCAATGAATGATGAAAAACATAAGCTGGGGAGATATGCAGACCCGGCTGTGCTAGACAAACGCTAGTTCACTCATCGGTGGACTCGGTGGGACATCCAAAAGAGAACACACGCCTGATGCCGTCTACGCAGCACATCCAAGTCAGCAACGCAGAGCCAGACTGGTTCTGAACAAGTGCTTACCTCGAATAGGACTCATGGCTCGGGTAGGACTGAGAGCTCTCAAGGGGCTCCGCGAGCGTGTTATTTTTTCTGGAATCGAGAACCCGTTCTCGGTTGGGAAAGGGACACCATTTTCGACCTCGCCTTCCGTGCGAGGATTGGGTGTGATTGACATGAATATGTTAGTCGGCGGAGTAGGAAGGAGCCGTTCGTGTATAACTGGTGAAGGAGAAAGCACCATGGCGATGCTGGGATGATCTGCGCCTACAGAGGCAGTCGCTTCCTTTGTTATTCTTCGTCCACGACAAGGTGTCCTTGAGTATGTTGCCTGTTTTTTGTTGTTACGTGCGGGTGGAGGACCAGATGGTTTTCCAGGATTATGATCAGGGACAAAATCCTTGGCGAGAGACGAGAGACTGGGAGTATGGTGAGCTTCCCGGGTGCTCGAGCGTGCAGACGGACGCAAAGGAAGCAGACTCCCAGCCGAACGCTTTCTCAAAGGCGTAACGGCCTTAGAAACTTTGGGCCGAGCCTCGAAAGATGATCTTGAGCGAGAGTGGGCTCTCTTGACAGTTTTGCAGTTGGAAGTCGAGCCGCACTCGGGCAAGGAAGGTTGACAAGAAGGATCGGTGTGCGTGGTAGGCGCGTCTCCAATATTATGTAAGTGAAGATGATATTTGAGGGCTTGGACGTCCAAAAGAATGTTTGCACATCCCCGGCGGCGGCACTGGATCTTATCGGTGGGTTTCAGACCAGCGTTCTGCATCATAGCAATCGCCTGATTTTGCTACAGCAATTGTATTAGCATTGTCACCCTGTCCGATGATAATATTGGGTACTTACAGCCTCCATGAGCGCTAGTTGATCGGCGTGACGCATGTGAACTTTGGGCTTAGGTTTCCACATCATGTCCATTGTAACCTGCAGATCTACTGGAGTGGCGAGCGTGTACATTGAGCGCTGATCGTCGGTGATTTGAGGAAGCTCCTTTTCGTTGACTTCAGTCGTGGTACGTTCCGGTCCTGAGTCGTCACCATGAACAACACGATAACGAGCAACGAGCTGTTGCGCTGCGGTGAGGGTAGAATTTTGATCTACACCTGGTGCTGATGCGATCTGATTGGAAGAGGGTTTCTGTTCAAGCGCGGCAACAACTTCGAACCGTAAGAAGCTATCGGAGTCCCCGAGCTGCTCTTCAACCGTAGCATCACCGCAATCAGAGATAGCCTCTGGAGATTCCTGGGGAAATATGCCGGCAAAGCGGCGAGTATCGACTTCAAGTTGATTAGGGCGCAGATCAGCGTGGTCCTTAGTAACGCTGCGGAAGATGGGAAATGCGGCGTTGGGGTGCCCAGACTGCATCTGCATGGTGGCTGAGAGAAAGAGGGTCCAATATCGATGGTGCTGATGACACAGGAACTAAGTTATATAGGGAATAACAACTGACGCTTTGACATTGTGGAATGAATGTCCACTGGCACACTTGATGGATCGTGGACACTCGTGGCTGAGGCAACGCGATTCACCACGCTTTGGCACAATGCTGACGCTTGAACGCCCGCATTCTTCGTGGTACTGTCTGTCCCGAACGGAACAGATACGGAGGACGTCAGGAAGCCATTGAATGTCGTTGTAGTTCAGAGTCTATTGAAGTGGTGGCATCGACACGATTCGCCACACCCTAGGATAGGGTTAGGGTTACTGGTACTCGCTCGAATTTGGACTCGATTTACTCGAATCCTTCGAACAACTCCAGCTCTGACAGCAACACATCAACAATGGCTGGCTTGGCTGGTTTGAGGGTTGGCATTCGTACTTCCGGAAACATTCCGTCCTCCATAAATCTGCCCCTCCTGCCCATCTCCCGTGCTTACCAGACCAGTTCACTATCACATCGCACCCCGGCTTACCCTGGGCATATTCCCCTCAACGCCTTTGAAAATATGCTTTTGACGGCAGGATCAGCTCTCGCGGCGTTTATGGACCCAAGGCGCGGTGGTAAGTTATCGTGAGCATGACTCGGAACCTCATTTAATGCTCGCAAGACATGGTGGCTGCCCTTGGCGAGACTACCGCAGGTTCTGCATTGCCAAAGTTACGGGACACTATGCTCGACTCTCCGGAGGGACGTAGAATTCTAAAAGACCGCCCGCGTGTCAGCTCCAAGACTATCGACTTGCAAAGGCTGAAGACGCTTCCTAATGGGACGTTCGGAAGAGAATACACAAGGTGGCTTGAGGCTTGCAATGTCACCCCTGATTCACGAGAGCCAGTTCGTCTTACATTATTCGGATTGTCGCTAAGGGAGATTTCATAGTTTCTGTAGGTTCACTACATTGACGACCCCGAACTTGCCTATGTCATGCAAAGATATCGCGAAACTCATGATTTCTACCATGCTCTCTTCGCTCTCCGGGTATCTGCTTTGCCAGAACTTGCTCTCAAAGCATTCGAGTTCGCTAATCTAGGGTTGCTAATGCCTGCGCTAGCACTTGGCACATCCGTCAAGATGAAGGAGAAGCAACGAGAGAGACTTTGGTATGAATTCGTACCTTGGGGGCTCAGGTGTGGTGGCAGTTCCAGGTGTTTTCTAACGGTTTACTGGGAGGAGCGGTGGGAGCAGGAGATCCAAGAAATAAAAAGCGAGCTCGGGGTGTGGGATCCACCAGATGGGTTGAGTATCCATACCCAGTGACCGCGAGCGTCGTGGTCGTCTGTTTGGCACTTGCAACAAGTGTGCTAGAATGTATTTAGTGCCCTGCTAGAATTATATCATTTCGCAGTGGTCAAATAGCTGGTGATGTAGAGCATGTAGACTACCTTAAATTGAGGTTGCAGCCCTATGGTTTCATCTATAATATTCTTTACTGATAATCAAAACTTTACAACAGGGCAGCATCTAGTAGATTTCATCATACTAGTGAAGCATCACCCTTGTCTTCGTGACCCTTGGGGCTGGCAAAAACAATACTACTTGCTGCCAATCCAAAACATCTACTAGTAGCATCAGTCTCTCCGAGTCGAGTTTGATGGAGGTAAGATTCTCTGGATATCAAACTTATTGATGGATTAGATTCTGGTATGGTCCAAATTGTGTGGAATAACATAGGAGGTACTAACTTGGCCATTAAACATATTGCATAAACTATTTGAGAGAAAATCATTTGTTAAGAAGATTAAATTTCTCTCTGAGTGGATAGAATACTCACCCCCACCTATAGGAAAACACATGAACAAGTGTCCTATATCAAGCTGAGCTGTTATCCACTCTTTCTTCCTTAGCAATTAGTACTGAAGGAGTTTGGAATAAATGCTTACAATGGCCACTGCAAACCCAGTAAATAGACTGATACCAACACCTATCAATAATAATACTGCTCTGGCACCAATATTCCATACCTAGTTATCAGCCCAGTTTGAATGCAAAACTTTGTAAGTCTTTGAAGCAACAGCTTTAGTCTAGGCATCCATAGTTTAAGCTCTGTTTTTTCAAGCCACCTGACACAACTCTACTAACCTCATAGACACCAATGGGCCTCCTTTGGTCAAAGTATAATACATTGATCCAGCAACTGAGATATCTGTTAAAATAGACAACCCCAGCCAAACAGCTGTTAACCACTGCAATTCAATACAGTAAATCTATGTCTGAAGTGTATGCAGCTTGACACTTACATTCAAAGTTATATGCCCAGACCCCTCCAAACTAGCAATCACACTAGTTAACAATAAACATACTTATAAGTAGTCTGATGAACAGATTTCAAAATAAATCACTCACTAAGGGACCATGGAGATGAATCCAAATACTATATCAGATTTAGTATAACTTTGTCACTGACGGGTGGAGAACTCATACATCCTTCAAGAGCAGTCATTACGGCCTGAAACAGATTAGCCTGGCTCATTTGATCAATTTTTACTCACAAGGACCAACGAAATTCTAATACATCCAAGTCCTGGGTTGGTTTCCACTGCAGAAACATATATTACGTGTGTCTGATACAAACAAGGTCTACCACTTACGAAGATAGATCCGGCTGATGAAGTAGCCATGAACAAGACACTCAGCAGCAGTCTGAATTATAAAGATTAGCTGTCATGTCAAATTACATGGGTATTCACATTACACTTGTTGCAAAATAAACTGCTTGCTCCCTACATAATATTGCTGTCATGTCTGATGCACGGCAATAGTAAACAGCCTGCATACCATAAATATTGGCTAACCAACTCCTTGGGTAGTGTAGAATCATGACCGTGAAAAAGAATTGTCATGTGCCATGTCAATGCACTTGCGGCAAAATGTCAGAGAGACCATGATGCAAGGTTGGCTCACATACACCTCCAAAGCTTGTAATGCCCTACTTTGATCAATGGGACCTTTTTGACCAGCATCAAAACACTGACCAGATTACTATCACCTGAAAGCACGGTGCGTCAATCACTGATGCTCATGTGTTGACACCACCCACCATTCCCTTGGTCCAAAGAGGGTCACGATTGTGAATGGATGTTTTCGAAAAATATAACCCGACTTGGGCAGTCAATATCGTGAAGACACTATGATTAATTTCATTATATTACCATTAAGACAAAGGCAGATAATGGACTTGCATCGACATCAGACATAAACCTACCCATATGGTGGGCATGGGATTCTGTAAGCGTCCAGTGAAGACAAATGTCGACGAAAACAACATCGTTTCGGGTGAGTCGGCGATATGATCTGTAAGTTAACGAAGAAAAGGTACGGTGCGAGGTCCTCTTTTATAGTATTCATAGGTGTTACTTGCTCCCCTTAAGCGATACGCTCCATACCACAGTGCGTACTGCATTTCTTGCGGTTGTCATGTGCAGTGATTGAGTTAAACGAAAATACCTCGATCATTATGGAGGCTGAGCGCTGAGCGCTGAGTGGTGCCAGTGACTCGGAGCAGTATACGGCTGAAGTGTTTACCGATTCCGAGCTAATCTCCGTGACCGTGACAAAGCTACGACTTGCAACGCACCCACGCACATCAAGGTGTGATCGACTTCAGGCAACTCCTAGAAGCATACCAAAACAGTTGAAGGAAGAAGGTCGTTTCCAACGATACCCGAAATGCCTCCAAAGAAGCAAAATGCGCCTTCATCTTCCAAAATGAAAGAGGACAAGGTGATCTCATCACTCGCAGTTTGTAACCTCGACTCATCGATCAAGGTTTCCTGTGAAGACTTTTGGCTTGAAGAATGTGCGAAATCTTGTTCTCATGGGTGGAATGATGTCGACGATGATGTGACTCTTCTAGAAAAACAAGTCAGCCAAGGTCCAGAAACAGGTGCAGCAGATCCAGGCGCAGGCTGCGGTGTCAGGAAAGTCTAGAGAAGCGCTCGCGAAAGAGAAAGAGAAGGAATTGCGAGCTAAAGCCAAATTGGAGGAGGAGAAACGCAAGAAAGAGGAAGCTGCATTGTTCAAGCCCGTACAAACGCAGAAAGTACCCTTCGGAGTGGATCCTAAGACTGTTCTCTGCGCGTTCTACAAGGCTGGAAACTGTGAAAAGGGTAGCAAATGCAAGTTCAGTCACGACCTTGACATTGGCCGTAAAGTGGAAAAGAAGAACCTCTACGAGGATAGTCGGGAGGAGAAAATGAAGGGTACGTGAAAAATGTCCAATTATTGCCCTCTGCACTAACGTATGTCTTTTTCAATGTCATAGATACCATGGAGAATTGGGACGAAGCGAAATTGCGAAGTGTAGTATTGTCAAAGCATGGTAATCCGCGAACCACAACAGATGTGCGAAGTATTCATTTTCAATACATCGTACTCATACTTGCGTGTAGATTGTCTGCAAATACTTCATCGAGGCCATTGAATCGAACAAGTGCGCGATCCTTCCTGGCAGGTTGCAACTCATTTCGTTATTTTCTAGGTTTGGGTGGTTCTGGGAATGTCCGAACGGAGGGGAGAAGTGTCAGTATCGCCATGCTCTTCCCCCTGGCTTCGTCCTCAAGTCTGAGAGAAAGGCTGCAGAAGAGGCTGCGAAATCGAATGTGATATCACTTGAGGAGTTCTTGGAGACAGAGGTAGACTTTTCACGCAACCGGAAAATCTCAAGTAATAACACTATTCCAGCGGCACAAATTAGGTACCAATCTCACCCCGGTTACTCTTGAAACCTTCGCTATCTGGAAGAAGACACGAATGGACAAGAAGGAGGCAGAGGCAGAGGCGTTGCGCAAGACCAAGGAAGCGCAACACTCGGCAGGCAAGAATACAGGCATGAGTGGTAGAGATCTGGTAAGTGTTTATGTGGGGATTCTGACGCGGTCATTGACATTGGATCAGTTCCAATACAACCCAGAGTGGTTCGAAGATGAGGACGATGGAGATGGGTCGGACGACTTCGATCTCTCCAAGTACAAGCGCGACCGTGACGAAGAGGACATGTATGCGGAGCTTCGACGAACGGAACAAGACCCCGGTGATCTCCATCTGTATGAGGATGACGGCGCGGACGGGGACAGCAAAGGGGGCACGGATGACTTTGAGTAGGAGGCTTTAGGTCGCCTCCGTTGTGTCGTAATAGCGCGTCCGTCGTGTCGTTACAATTCAGTTGACGTTCAACCACCATAATCTGAACATCCTTCCCGCACGAACACAATTTTGAGGTTGTATCATGTCTCGCGTGCCCCAAACCTCCTCTTCTGGCAGGCCAACGATCAAAACAACACTCGCTCCTCCAGCCTCTCGTTCTCGAGCACCATCTCCATGCAAGCCCGCAGCCAGTTCGATAGCCTCTCCTTCGACCCCTCGCGTTCGCACAAAGTCGATCCCAAAGTCACCATCTAAAGCGACTCGTCGAGCCTCCCCAAGCGAGGGGCCGACTCCGGCGACCCCCAAAGTGCCTCCAATTAGCATCAAAGACGCCATCGCTCTCAAACGCGCAGACGCTAAAAAGGCAGCTGCTAAACCTGTCGTCAGTGGAGAAAATGGCTTCAACAATTTTGATAACTTGGAGGATACTATCTCTGGCAGCAGTCCGACCAAGAAAGAGGCGGATGAGAGTGCTGATCTTGGTCGATGGTCTGTGAGAGAAGCCATCGAGCGTGCTCGTAGCACAGGTATGGAACATCGTCCTTCCTTGCACCCGGAAAGCTTACCTGACAAGTTTCTCACATCAGGCTCCATCAATCTTTCCTCGCGTTCATTGCCTTGTTTGCCATCTGCCTTGTTCGAGATTCACTTAGGAGTAAAACCTGATCCACTCAAGTCGGTTGTTGAGGAGCCCTCCGTTGGCTCCTCAGAGGCTCCGGGAAAGCGATCAGGACAACGTGGAGGTCCTGCATGGTTTGAAGCACAGGACCTACAAGTGCTGAAAGCATGGAACAATGAAATCGTCGAGATTCAGCATGAGATTTCACTCTTTGGGTCTCTCAAGACCGTAGACGTATGTCCGGTCTCTTTGCTTTCAATTGGCGTACTTTACTGACCAACATGAAGCTGCATCAAAACAAGATCTGCTCTCTACCTGACACTGTTGCCGACTTGACAGCCCTTACCACCCTAGATCTCTCACATAACTCGTTGACAGCGATCCCTGCTAAAACCTTCGCACTCCCCTCCCTCACTGCCTTAAATCTCTCGCATAATGCTCTCGTCGCCTTGCCATTTGGCGAACCATTCTCCGATTCCGCGCGTCGATCGAGGACGGAGACTTACAGCTCTGGAGGTTTCTTTGGACCAGTAATTACTCGTGCCAACGTACCGCTGCCTCGCCTTCTGTCACTGGATGCTTCTCACAACAAGTTGACTGCGTCCTCCATCGACCACAAGAATCTCCCCACTGGTTTATCCAGAGTTGATTTGTCCTCGAATCCCATCGCTTTCGGGAATCCGGATTCTTCGGCTCTCATCCGCGCATTTGGGACTCTGAGTCAATTAAAGGAAGTCCGCTTTGCGAACGCGGATATCGGAGACGACGCCTTTCCACCCGATCTCCTCGGTGGGGATTCCTCTCGGAGTTTCCCTTCATTGCGTATCCTTGATCTCGAAGAGACCCGCGTGACCCTCGAAGCTATATCGCTCTCACTAGCTGGGTTGCAACAAGCATTAGTATCTGATGCGACGACAGAAGAATCATCGGAAAGTACTCTCAGAATAACTGTGGGGAAGAAGGTCCTCAAAGAAGCTTGGGAAATCGAGGCAGAGCGCAGGGCACGACACAGGAGCGGAAGGTCCATGACAAACGGGAAAGGTGCCACGAATCATTCCCCAGTCGAAGCACCATCAAAGGAAGCTTGGGAAGTTGAGGCAGAACAGGGCTTTGAAGGTGGTCGAAGGCGTGCAAGAACGGCCGTGACTGCATTAGTAGCCGAGTCCTCCGGCTCGGAAGCAAGTGTCCTCTTGCACGGCAGGCAAAATTCTGCCACTGGGATCGGTCATCCTAGTTCGCTCCCACCGCGAAGCGTTCCATCGTCGCCATTCAATTTGACCAACCCTCAGTATTACCACGCGGCTACCGAAACCCTCACACTCCCAGCTTCGGCCCCCCCTCCGAAGTCACATACAAGGTCCTTCTCTCTCGCTACGTCCGCCTTGACTGTGCTTGCCACGCCAGGAAAGATTGATATTGCCTTGCCAACGCCAAGTTTTCCTGTCGCAGAAATATCCACACAATCCTTTGCACGGACCCTGAAAATCCTCATACTCAGTAATAGGAAGCTGGATCTGTCCGTGTCCTTACCCTACGGCGACCCCGAGACGGATGCCAGGCTAATACCAACCCTCGAAGAGCTTGTCTTGGACGGGTGCGGTTTCAGCGATACTGTCACGGTAGCACGCCAAGTCGATGGCGGTGCAACCCCCATTAAATCAAGCGAGCCGCTCTTATCTTTGTTAACAAGGTTGTTTCCCAACCTGAAGACGCTGGATTTGTCGTACAATGCGTTGACGTCCGCCGCACTGCAAAATGACGTGCTGATCGGCCTCATCATGGCATCCGCTCAGGACACTGCCTGCCGTACCGGGTTGAGGCACCTCCGGCTCCGAGGGAACCGCATCACCACGCTCGATGGTTTCCAAAAAGTAGCAGAGATTTTCAAGGGTCACCGCTCCGTCCCCGATTGGAAACTCGAGGAACTGGATCTCAGGGACAATGAGATTTCCAAGCTGCCGCCGGAACTCGGCCTGTTGCCTTTAGACGTCTTCCTGGTGGATGGAAATGTGTGAGTGGCTCCAAGTGCTCATCTCATACTTTCTAACTGACCGCATTTTGAAAAGGTTCCGAATTCCACAGAGGAGGATATGGGAACGTGAAGGGACCAAGGGTCTACTCAGTTGGCTGCGCGGACGCATAGAATGAAGCATCCCATGGTTCGCGGGGCTTTCCTATGTGTATAGTCGTATAACTGTGCAGAGCTTGATGACCGGTATGATTTGTTCAAGAAACAATTACACGGACGGAAACTCGTGAGTTGTAGAGGAATTCATCGTATGTCGATCCGTCGAGTTATCACATGAGAATCATCGTCGTCACGCTTCAACGCTTCAAGGCTCTCGATGATCCCTCACGAGACTCATACGTTGACACTGAAATCCATCCACCACCTTGTTGGTCGATGGAAGAGAAGGCAGTACTTTGCATTATGACAGTAGCGCGTCTCGTCTGCAAAAAGACACGTATCGGCGATAGCCAGCAACGCCGCTCGTCGAGAAATTCGGAACGATCGTGGCACACATTTCGTGCACAGTTCGTCACTCGCTCGGCAGACACCCCATCTTTCAAAATTTCAGCCTCGAGGCATCCTGTGGCTGTCCGGCGTTTGTAGCAAACATCGCTTTTTGGCTGGACTTCCACCCATGGCCGGCCCGGTGTCCCACAGACCGACGGCCTCCCTGAGGCGGAAACAACTTCATGTTCTGACAACGCTCAATCGTGTCTTCCATCGATCGATACTTGGGATCTGGGTATCTGGAACGACGAATGAACGTTTGAACTATGATTCAGATGGTAGTACAATCATGTAGTGAATATACCCATTTTCAGCCCATCGATCTGATGGTTCCTCGTCAAATGAAGTCGTACGGCACACGTCCATCGCGATTTCTCCGCCGACTTCTTGGCGGAAAGCCAAAGCAAAGGCTGAGCTTCGCGGAAACTCGCGGCCTTCCCATAGAACTACACAGACATGCGGCCCAAAAGCGGCGGGTGGAAGCGACCGCCTCGTGTGGATTCCGACCCTGGACTTCAAGTTGTAACTACGGCATGCTTCCATGACGCATGAGATGCGGCCTGGGGCATTCCGGGCGCAGCGCCAGCTATGAGGCGAGGGACACAAGGGACCCTGCAAGACTTGTCACGGCGATCTTGCGAGGCCCTCGGACAACCCTCAAATCAACCCGTCGGCCTGTAAAGAATAGACCGTCACTGACAGCATAGCCTCCAGACTAACCAGCCAGCTTCCCCCTAATAGTAACTGGTACGACACGGAATCCTTCGAATCGCCCAAATGTCCATACTTGGACTCCGGTAACCAGAGCTCATACCAACGACAATTCTATCGAGAATGCTGACCTGCGCTTTCCAATACACTGTCTGATGCCGACTGCTGGATCCACATGTCGTGGTACAATCCACCCTGACGTAGCAACTCCTCGTGTGTACCCCGTTCTACGACCTGACCCTCCTTGAGGACTATGATCAGATCTATACAGAGTATCCATCGGTCAGTACGTCCACGATTAACAATTCATACGACCTCACCTGCTTCGACCACCGTGCGCAACCTATGTGCAATAAATATACTCGTCCTTCCACTGTTCAGTAGAATGCTGTTGATGCTTTTCATGATCTCCGCCTCAGTGTTCGCATCAAGAGCGGAAGTCTAAACGGGTACCCATCAATAACAGTCAGTCATAAAAACGGGATAACGATTCTGACAGCTTCGTCAAAGAACAATATCGGAGGGTCCTTCAACAATACACGCGCGATCGCCAGTCGTTGTTTCTCGCCGCCCGAAATCATGAGTCCTCGCTCACCAACAGTCGTTTGATACCCATCTGGTAGACTCATGATGGTATCATGCACGCTTGCTTTGATGGCGGCTGATTTGACTTCTTCGTCTGTCGCTTCGAGACGTCCGTACCGCACATTGTGCATGATGTTGGAATGGAAAAGAGGTGTGTCCTGCGGGACGACGCCTACCGACCTGCGAAGGCTCTCTAATTGGACGTCTTGAATGTCTTGATCGTCGATGTAGATACGGCCCGAAGAAGGGTCGTAGAACCTAAACAAAAGCCGGAAGACGGTAGATTTGCCACACCCAGAGGGTCCAACGATGGCGACTTTCTTGCCAGCAGGCACTGTGAACGATAGATTGCGGAATATAGGACGATCACGGTGATACCCAAAATTAACGTTTTCAAACCGGATGGAGCCGCCTTTGAGTGCTAGAGGCTGTGCTCCGGACTTGTCCTGCACGACGATCAGAACCAAGATACGAATGGTATCGAAATACATACCACGACTGGTGCATTCTCGGTTTGAAGAGTAAACAGCACCTCCATATCCAACAAATTCTGTCGGAGTTCACGGTATATGCTGCCCAAGAAGTTGAGGGGAAGAGATAATTGGAATATGAGTTGATTGACCATGACAAGATCACCAACAGTCATCGTTCCTGTGAAGCATCTCTGAGGCTGACCAAACTATCGATCAGACAGCACGCTCACCATTCAGCACCCCTTGGGCAGCCAAAAACATGGTTGCAGTCAGTGCCGTAGAGAATATAATGTTTTGACCCGAATTCAGGTACGCCAAGGACGTCGTGATCAGGACAGATGATTTCTCGTACTGCTTCAAATGCTTGTCGTACTGAGCAATCTCGAATTTCTCATTGTTGAAATGCTGAAAATGGATCGTAAGGAGGCTGGGGTCGAACAATAAAGGCACACACCTTGACTGCTTCGTAGTTTATGAGAGAATCGACGGCAGACGAAGCAGCCATATTGTCGGCCTTGTTCGCATTTCGTCGGAACTGGGTTCTATCGACGCGTGAGAGTTAAACGAGGTGCGCGTGGAATTGCCACTTACCTCCAAGACGTGGTACGAACGGTAAACCAGGTATACGCAGCCAGAGTGGTTGCCGTGATGGCGGCAAAGTCCCAGCCGAACTTATACGTCTACGAGCAATGGTCAATAGAGAAATAGATGGAAAAACCACACGCACGAGGATGCCGCACACCATGGATATCTCCAGTGCAGTAGGGACGATACGGAAAAGAATCGCCTGCAACATAAATGTGATGCCTCTATCTATAGGTCAGGCGAGACGAGACAATGGAGAAAGATAACGCGTACTTTGTTCCGCGATCGATAGCGCGAGTGAGTCCACCGGTCTGTCGTGAGAGATGGAACTTGAGGTTGAGATTGAGCAAGTGCTCAAAGGTCTCGCGAGAGACCTTGCGTATGGCGCGTTGACCGATGTTGGCGAACACCGCATTCAAGAGTTCGCCGAATACGGTCGCTCCGACGCGCGCGGTGCCATCTTGAGGGAAAGGTCATGGTGGGATGTGAAGGATCGTGACGGTGACGCACAACCAAGGATGAGGGAGCCAGCGACAACCCAGACGGTCGACGTAGCCGAGACGTCGAGATTGAGAGTGTCGATGACATCTTTGAATATCTGCGGAACTTGTACATTCAAGACCTTGAGAAGGGTGAATGGGAATTGGGAACAAGGTAAGCGGGAGAGTGAACCTTTCCGCCGATGAGGAGGGCGAAGCCGAGGACGACGCGAAGGCGCGTATTCCAGTCGTCCTTTGGCCACACGTTGCCAATGAGTCTGCGCACGACCATCCAGTCCTTGCGGCGCTGTTCCTTGGCAGACACGCGCTCAGAGTCATGTTGGATGCGGAGACGAGGGGTGGTGGAAAAGCGGTAGGCGAGCGGCGGGTGCTGGCAAGGAGTGAGGCGGTGGAGGACGAGGAGGGGGCGTCTGTGGAATGGAGGGGCCCTCGAGGGTGCAGCACGGCGACAGACACTCGCCAACATGGTATGACGTCGACCTTTTCGGACCAACCACGTAGAAATGGAGTAATATACCTATGCAAGCGCTAAATAGCAATGCGTACGGATACACGACATCTCGGAGTAACAACAGTACTAGTGCAGGACGATGAAAATGCAGACAAAAAGTGTGGCAATGATGTCAACCTACAGCGTGTAAGAGTGGCATAAACCCACAGGGTCCAGACGTGAGATCATAAGTCGTTTGTGTGCCCACTAGGCGTGTATTCACGCCCATACATTCCGGCCCCACCATCGTTTGTCCGCCCCTCTGACAGACCATTCCGATACGCTGTCCGTCGTGGCAACGTAGATCATCCCCCCTTGGGGGTCAAAGCATGTCCCTGCAATATCGAGATCTGCATCCTGTGTCGGCTCTGCCACAGGATTGGTGCGCGCGGTCGTTCGGCGGCTGAGATGAGGCGAATAACGGCTATTTACATATCGCCCAAAGGCAGTACCGCGAGACGGGGACGGCGAAGTCTGCAATGGAAGGTGGATGGAGGGTGGCGGTGACGACGAGCGAGAAGGTGCGCGCGAAATACAGTCCGTTTCTGGTTCATCGACATCCATGCTGTCTAGGTCTTCCCTTCCATCGCCGTCGATGTCATTGGTGTCGTGCCCATGTGGGTTGGCGGGGTTTCGAGTTGAAGGCTGCGGGTGGACATCTGCTCGATGTGCAAGATATGCCCTGACTGCCCGACGGGAAAATCCTTCTTGAACAGCGCTATCCCCGGGGGGAGGCGGATCGCGAATATCCCCATAGCTGAAATCATCGCTGTCCTCGCCGTCCCGACGTCGCAAAGTGCGATATTGTGACCGCCGCGTGGACAACAATCCACTACTACCAAAAGGGCCGACATAAAGGTTGTCATCCGACGTGCGAATCGCGCGCGCTGATGGCGCAAATTGCCTCGCGAATGGTGCGTTGGAGAACTGGGTGGCATCAGACGGAGCGGGAGATATTGATGGAGGACGGGACGATGTCAAACGTGACACGTCCTGCGCCATGACGTTAGGTATGCGAATGATCTCCTCCGTCTCGAAAGTGCGAGCATCAATCACATGAAGGAGGCTGGTGTGCTAAAAAAAAATGTAAGTGAACCACATATGCTCAACCATGAAGGCGAGTCCGACCTCTGTGAATGTCATGATCTCGTGTCCAGGATGACCATGTGTACCACCAGCGCCAAATTTGACACTCCGGGCTCCCCACCCGGGAGCCTTCGAGTTACCTCTCGTCCAATCCCACGGATCATCACTGAGCATGCTGTTTTCATCGCCATTCCCAAGGTGACCAACCGGCAACCGCGTTTTGTCTGTCTGAATGACTTTCATCGGTTTCGTGCTTCGCACGTCCCAGACGGCGACAACACCTTCTTGGGAAGCAACCGCGAATTTCATTCCATCGTGCGAGAATGCAGTAGAGAAGGACGCAGAAAGCAGGGACGAAGAAAATCTGGTGTCGGGAGGTGGAACATTGAGAGTGACGATAGGGGAGAACGTGACGCAGGGACCACCGGTAAGTTGGTGAAGGTAAATTCGTGGTGAATCTCCCACAGAGAGAAGAGTTCTTCCATCGGAAGATATCGAGGCTAGGGAAGGACGTGAGTCCGGTACGAACAAAGGGGGATGAAAGACGCGCACAATGATTGATAGGTTCATCAAGCTTCAAATTTCCAGATTGCCGGAGATCCTTTGGAGACGATTCTACACGCACAGCAATGTCGTAGAAACGCACTGTGCAATCGTTGTTGCTGACGATGAGACGGGGTTCCACGCTGCTCTCCGCAGACTTCGTCAGGCTCAATGAGCTGAGCGAGACAGAGTTGTTGATCGAACCGTGAAGCTTCTTATAGTATTTCCAGATTGAATTGTTGCAGCGTGGTCGGTGGGACGAATCTTGTCTCCTTTGTGAACGTGAGGGAGGCTGATGAAGGGAAAGGTGAATTTCGGCCTCCTGACCGCCGGCAGCGATGAGGACTACGTCAGAACCGGGAAGTTGTATGGATGCAAGGGTGTTGGGGCTAAAAGAAAGGTCTGCAATACTGCGTGCACTCTAGGGTGTGGGAGGTGAGGGGTGAGCGTGGACATGAGAACGACGCGGCACATACGGTGTCAGAAGCATATAGATCATGCTCTACGATGGAGTAACGATGAACATAGTTGACTAGGCCTGGTTCGCGAGGACAAATGATGAGATCGCGCAGCTGGCTATACAGCGTACGAGGTCTGTGAGTGAAATACTGATGACAAGGAAAGGAACGTACACATGGCCGATGGTCACGTCTGCGGGGGCGATGTTTGTCGGCGAGGACGACGCCAACAACGATGAGTGGCGGGCCATAGCAAGCCCTGTCGTGAGCACTCGTCTCGGTGGTGGTGACGTTCCAGGTGTGGATCATACAGCCCTCGGCCCGTCATACTCTCACGTGCGTGGTCTGCATCACGTGATCAGAACTAATTCTAGCACCGCATTTTGCAAGCTCTTTGTCGAGTCCACGACGATGAGTACCGACGAGCCTACGCAAGCTATCGTACCCGCGAAGCCAAAGCCGACCAAAAAGCTGAAGCCTGCCAGAAAACAGGTCAAGCCTGGCGACGTTGAAAAGACGGAAACTATACAGACTGGCAAGGAATATAGTTCGTCATTCCAGTATACGTTGTCTCGATGTCGTCCCTAACAGATTACAATAGATATTTGGTACAACAAATGGGCCGGTGGAGATCGCGAGGACAACTATTCAAAGTGAGCGCTGTCGCCAGAGTTGTGCTTGGTCCTGACGACGCTTTCAGCAAAGTGAAGTCACAAACGCGGTGCAACATCAAGAAAGACACCGGTCTTACCCGTGCAAACCAAACTGGCATGAGATACTGCTGCCTCTTCTTTGCCCGTGGCTGTTGTCCATATGGCTGGGAATGCAATTATCGACATGTCCTTCCCGACCCAAACGACGCCCTACCAGACAGTTCGAAAGACTGCTTTGCTAGAGACAAGTTTGCCGACTACCGAGATGACATGGGCGGTGTGGGTAGTTTTAACCGTCAAAATCGCACATTGTATGTGGGTCGAATAAAGGAGACTGGGCCTGGACCCGAAACGGAGGAGATCGTCACCCGCCACTTCAAGGAGTGGGGAGAGATCGAACGGAGTACGTCAACCTCGGACAACTACGATGATATGGTATTGATTACTACTAGTTCGGGTCCTGCAGTACCGAAGCGTTGCCTTCGTAACCTATGTATCTGAGTTCAGCGCCCAATTTGCCAAGGAAGCCATGGCATGCCAATCACTCGATAATGATGAGATTCTCAACGTCCGATGGGCAACGGAAGACCCCAATCCCGTCCAAAAGGTGGCTGAGAAACGCCGCCTAGAGGAAATGGGTCAAGAGGCCATCAAGGCTCGGATGGATCCCCGTATCGTCGAAGCGATGCGGGCTGTGCGAGCCTTGGAGGACGGGGACATATTGGACGAAGAGGGACAAGTGCTAGAGGATGAGGACGAGGAGGCTGTCGATTCCCAAGACCTGAAACGAAGAAGGATAGAGCTCCCGCCACAGACATCCCCGAACGAGCAACCCTTGAAGCCAATGGGGTTGCTGACGGCCGATACGCTCGAGGGACTCAAGTATTTCGCCGAGATACGGAGCCAAAACGGATTCATTCGCACGGAGAGGGCACCATTGGATACATCAGTGACGACGGGGTTAGGCCTGGCGGGTTATGGAAGCGATGAGGAAGATTGAGTATGTGTAACACTTTTTTTCATTTGGGTTGCCAATGTCGTGACTCGGGGTAGCATTAATTGTCTAGCAGACGACATGGGTGATCAGGTCGGTCGAGTGTGTTCCGCGCTGAAATGACCTGATGGCAGCGACGCGGATCCACGAAACGGGGTGGCGGCGGCGTGCCTTGGCAGCTTGCCAACGCCTCGTGCCAGTTCATAGGGTTACAGCCATACGACGCTGATATTCCGCCAACTTCCGTTTCGTAGGGTGGAATAGTTTGTACGTGATTACATACAATAAGCCATCAGACGTTGGCTTGGGGCCACACGTTGCAAACTCGTGGTAATGTACACACGGTGGGGACTTGTTGACCGCCGACATTAAATGCAGGGATCAGAATAAAGTTGGCGAGGCGAAGACCCGCGGGATGCCGAGCGCCCGGTTGTCCTTGGTCGTCGGAGGGACCCACATCCCCAGCGAGCTCGAGTGGCGTGGGGCATGGCAGGCGTTGGCATGGTCACATGACTTTTTTTTTCGTGGCGGTGTCCAGGCCATTCCGTTCGAAGACACAGCTTCGCCAGTCGCTGCGTTCTGTCGAGAACAGAGGCTATCCGCGTCCGATTCCTTTCGAACGTCGCCCGTCTTCGCGGCCACGACTTGTGTCATCACGACCCCATTCCCGTGCATTTTTCCCCATCTTCGTCACTCCGGGCCTGCCTTCCTCCTCCCTCGCTCCGATCTGCCAGCATGTCATCGTTCCTCGCCTTTCCGTGGGCGCTCCTTGTATTTCTGGATGTTTTGTGATGCTATGTCTTGACGCGCGGGTCTCGTTTTGGGAACCCTGCGCGTCCCTATATAACCTTCCTCCCGATCCTCCGCTACCCCACTCAGTCACATTCCCTCCTCTTCCCCAGTAGCAATTCAATCTCCATCATGAACAACCTCCCCTCCTCCGCTCAGTCGAGCGTCCCCGCCATCCGTATCCACGACGCAGACACTTACTCCCCCTCGCCCGCACTGTAAGCACGCTTGCTGTATGACGTTCCTGTCAGCTCACGTCCCCTTAGTTTTGATGGCGGCGAGATCTTTAGCTCGGACATGTCCAATCTCTACAGCTTCCTTCCCGAGGATGCTAGCTTTTATTGCCCTCAAGCCATGCAGCCGGAAGGTGACCCGCACGTCGTCCATGTTGTGGCGCCACGCTCATACATCCCGTAGCGCTTGCCTTCAACCCCGGTTCCAACCCCTCCGCGGACCTGGAAGACATTTCAGAGCTTGCCTACCTCTCGACCACGAACCAGCCGTTTCTTACCGGTCATGCCTACTCCCAACCATATGCATCTATCATGCAAGACCCCAGCACCTGCGCTGACCGCGGACTCTCTCCCGCTAGCCTCACCAGTCCCGTCCCATCACCGACATCCTCCTTCGGTAGCTCATTGTCTCCCTCGTCACTGTACGAGTCCCTCACCTTCTCAGATAACGAATCTTCGCTCTCTCCATCCCCTGACACACCCGAGTTTCCATGGCCACCCCACTTTCCAAATCACCACAGCAGCGACTCTTTGACACTACACCCTTCTACCGTAGAGTCTTACCCTCCCACCGTTGGCCCTCGGCGTCCTCGCTCAACGTCATCACCCTCTCTTCGCCCTGGTCCCGTGGCAAGCAAGGCAATGCTTGAAGCCAACGGTCGACGTCGCCGCCACCCCGCAC